>JABXWE010061832.1:0-11552 GCA_014611495.1 Limonius californicus
CTTAGAAACAACAACAAAAAATATAAAGCTATAACCTAGAGATTGATGTAAATAATACAAGAAACAACAATGCAAATATAAATAAAACATTTATTCTTCTAAATAAAAATCTCGAAGAGGTAAATCCCTTGATCTTCTAGAATCTAATAATTCTGGAAGAACAGCACCAAAGTAAAACTTTTGTAGTTTCTAGACCATCTTCAGAAAAAAGGCATTATTTTTTTGATTTATTTGTATATGTATACCTTTCTCTGCATGAATCACAAAATAAGCTTTGCTTACATTAGAAATTAGCATTTGACCCTGTAATTGGTACGTATGCGTGATTTTCTTTTAATTGTATTGTACTGTCTATTAGTGAGCACCAAGTAATTTCTTTTTCTTTTACTGCCTCTTCTGGTGACAAATGTGTACTAGAGTAGGAACATTTTATTTCGACAACAGCCGAATTATCCTCTAACAGCCTATCAGGACTAGCTGCTAAGAAAGGTTTTTGTGCCAAATCTTTAAACCGCTCTTTTTTGTCTAGAGGTTGGTTTCATGTTCGAACAGGAACAGCTATTGTTCAGGCGTAATTGATATTAAACTAACCCACCATAAATTATTTTTTAATACTTCGTGTTTATGGTTTAATTTAGTACTATAAAAATAAGAAGGTTAATACAGTCTCTGTAAAATGTATGCCTCTTCCGTATGAACCTATCCAATGCACTGTTCAACTGCTTCTTAAAGTGCTTCGTCTCTTAAGAAATGCAGCACCCTAGCGCCCTTCTATCCTATGCCTATATTGAGCGCTTGAAATGCTACAGACCTACAGCTTAACGTGGGCCTCGAACCACATGATGTTTAAATACTTTTATTCCAAAGAATATTTACTAAGCCGAATACCCCGCCGGTTTGCTAATGCGTACGAGGGAACATGACCGTTAAAAATTCGTTGTTGCAGTACTGGGAATTCAATTCTATACCAGCAGAATACAAGTCTAACGCATTAACAATTAACCCACGAATTGGGAAGCAGGAAATTAAGCAATTCTAGAATTATATGTTATTGCTTTATAGCGATAATCAGAATCAGCACCCTGTATATGCTGTTTGATTTAAGAAACCTGAACATTACAATATTTTACGAATAATGATCAACGAACGCAAGAATAATTTTTTTAGATAAGGTTATCGACATATGAATAATAACAAAATCATCGAATTCTAATTCCCAATAACTTATATTAATCGTTCATTGATAAGGAATTTAAAAATGCTAACCTACAACGTAATCGGATCATAGTTACTTTCTGATTAGTTTATGTTTTACTGTAGCAATGGAGAGTTTTACTAATACTAAATATATCAGTACTTAACAAGAAAAGCACCCATTGGTGCAACCGTATTATGGTGAAATCTACATTAGTAAAAAGTCAGCAAAATATTAGCTAAAAAAGTGTTATTTTATTTACCTATAATTGCCTTAATCCACGCATTTTCAAATTCGTTATAAAAATGATCTTCGGACTCGAGCCAGCACCTCCTGTATAATTAATGTACACGCCTCGATTATTCTATTTTGTAAACCATGCTCATTTCTACCGGAGTTCGGTGTACTATTTCTTAAATTGCACCCCAAAGAAGAAAGTTTTTTAGAGTGCTACCAGAACTTCTTGGTGGCCATGGAAGCACAGCTCCTCTGCCAATACAATTTGTCCCAAATACATTACTTAATTAATCCCTTGCCATCTAACGGTAGTGAGAAGGACAGTCACAATGTTGGTACCAATCATTTTGTTGTACAATTAGTTGTTCATCTACCAACAATTTGGGTAAATGTTTTGTGGGAAATCCAAGCAACGTTGTCCAGCTACAATTTTAATGAAAGAAGTGTGGTCCAATAATATGTTAACTTAGTATGCCACACCAAACATTTACAAAAAATGTTTTGTGTTTTTTGGGTTCCATCAACCAATTTTAAAGAGGGGAAACGTAGGAAATACACTCTGCGTACATATATATATAAAAAATATGAGCAAAGTCTGGCATTTTAACGAAATACCCTTTTTTTTATCTCTCTCTTTTTTTCTTTTTTTTTATTCTCATTTATACTACCTTTCCCCCCCCCGGAACCGCTTTCGCATTACTTCAGGGGGGTGCGGGCGTCCCTTACACACTAAACATTCATGCAACATGCACCCTAAACTTAACTAAGCAAATGCGGTCGCCCGAGTCGGGATTCGATCGCCCCAACGGAGCAACTGCATTTACTGTGACCTCGAGTGGCCAATGCGTTCTCGCACTCGACCACCGCGGTCCCTAACGAAATACCCTGTAAAATTACAAGTGAACATTTATTTATATTTTGTCTATTTCAAATGTAAAATACGTAATGGGCAAAAAAAACTTTTCAGTGCATGATTTATTGTTGTATTCATAACGTTAATAATATGAATCATATAAGACATGCTAAAAAATTAAATATTTCTCCTTCTACATTCAATCCAGGTTTTCCATTTTGGCTTGTTATTTTTGTTAATTGTTGCTTGCCTTCCCTCGTTGAAATACATATTAATATTTTAAAAATAATAGCAGGGTCAATTTCAATAAGATTGATTTATTTACCATTTATGCTTTATACGTATTTCGACATTTGAGTCATATACAAAAACATTTAATATTGTAAATATTTGCAGCTAGGGCAACAGCACAGTGGATCTTGATTTCGGACTTGGCTCTGGTCTTCTATTCAGAAACTTCCTTTAGCGCGGAATTTATGAGCTCAATTTACTCATTCATTAAAGTGTGTTTGTGAATTTGAAAGGCCTCGAGTATATCCAATTTACGTTTATCATCACAGAAGTATAAGAAATGATATTATATTATTTGATATCAATGCATGATTGTGTGTTAATAAGTGTTTAACGTAGTTAGATTTTTGTGTGTGTATTGTTTGACCTATGTATACATAATTACACTGTGAACAGTTTAATTTGTAAATACGAGGTCGGACAAATATGGAACGGGATTGGCACTACTGAGGATACTATAAGAAACTGACTGTTTCCAAATCATATCCAAATTGTAGCTGGAACTTTCGTCTACACATAGCTAAAACGGTATCCTGTCAGAACTTGCGTGGTAGGCTGAGCATGCGAATGAACAAGTTAGTGCAGCTGTCACATGTGACACAAGTCAAACATGGAGCAGAGAACGAACATTAAGTTTTGTTTCAATTTAGAGAAAGCGGCCACGGAGACATTCGAGATGTTGAAAACTGTGTACGGCGATAAAGCCATGTCCCGTACTCGCGTTTTCGAGTGGTTTGTCAGATTTCGTGAAGGTCGCCAAGACCTTTACGATGATCAGAAGCCGGGTCGTCTGATCACAACGAGAAACCCCGTAACGATCGAAAAAGTCCAACAACTTGTGGCGGCTGATCGACGACTGACACTGAGAATGATGGAGCAGGAGCTGAGTATTAGCCGTGAAACCATTAGAACCATTTTGGAGAAAGATTTGAAGAAAAGGAAAGTCTGTGCCAAATTTGTGAAGACCATCCTGATCACTTTCTTTTACAGTCAAGGCATCATTCACAAAGAATTTGTGCCACCTGGTGTCACCGTCACTAGCCTGTACTACAAGGTTGTCATGACGCGTTTACTAAGACGCATTCGACGTGTGCGACCGCATTTGGCAGCCTCCGGCAAGTGGCTCCTTGTGCACGACAGTGCCCCTGTACATTCTGCCTTGATTGTGAAGACGTTTTTGGCGACAAGAAATGTCCCAGTCTTAGAACATCCTCCCTATTTGCCGGATCTGTCTCCAGCAGACTTCATGCTGTTTCCTCAGCTGAAATTGATCCTCAAGGGAAGGCGCTTTGACGACGTGGAAGACATTCAACGGAATGTTACCGCCGAACTAAACGCACTTCCTCGCGACAAGTTTAAGTAGGCTTTCCGCGACTTGTATCTTCCATGTCAACGGGGCGTAGAAGTCGAAGGAGATTACTTCGAAGGACGCTAGAGGTATTTTCACCTATGGTTACCTCACATGCTTTGTATTTGGTCAATCCCGTTATATATTTGTCCGACCTCGTACCTAATTGTAACAAATCTTTAGTTCTATCTTTTGCGTTAAGTGTTGAAAGTGTTTTTTGTTGTTTCATAAATTGCTTTAAATGTACTTGTTTAATAATCGAAATGTTTTTGGTGTAATTACTGTTACTGAGGAACTGTTAGAGCTCTATGTACCAATGGTCTATAGGCTGATAATTTATGCGTTTTATGATGACATGAGTCCTGTGGTATTGTAATATCTGTAGTATGTGTAGGTTTGCTATAATTAGAGTTTGTTTTCGGAATTAATTTTTATGTTTTAGTCTATTTATTGATACATTTGTTTTGTTCTGTTTCTAATGTAAAAGGTTTATGTTTGAGTGTAGAGTATTAATACATGTTAAGAAACCACCAATAAACTCAAATGAACTATTAATTAGAACATGCTGAAATATCATCAACGTAACGGAACCCAAATATAATTTTCGAAGATTTATTTTATTCAAAAATTCGATCTTCTAAATGTTCCATAAATATATTGGTGAGAATTGCTAAAATTATATTCAAAACAAGTATTTATTTATTTATAAAACAAACAACAACACTGTCAACACTTAACGCGGAATATAGAGCGATTTGTTAAAATCCGGTATTTACAAATGAACCTGTTGACAGAGTAATTATGTATACAGAGGTCAAACAATTAGAAATTTCGATACCATATACTAAGAACACATACGCCCATACAAATACAAACACCCAGAAAAATCTAACTACGCTAAACATTTATTAGAACATAATCAAGCATTGACATCAAATAATATAATAACATTTTTACACTTCTGTCATGATAAACGTAAACTGGATATACTCGAGGCCTTTCAAATTCAGAAAAACTCTTTAACAAATTCACCTTTAAGTAATAGCCAATTTGAGCTTATAAATTCCCCGTTATTGGAAATTTTGCAATAGAAGACCAGAGCCGAGTTCGAAATCAAGATCTCGTGTGCTGTTGCCCTTGCTACAAATGTTTACAATATCAAATGCTCCTGAAAATGACATATAAAATGTCGAAATTCGTATAAAGCTAAAAAAGTAAATAAATCCTGTTGAGATGGAGACTGTTATTATTATTAAAATACTATTTTTGTTTATACATTGGGCTCAGTTTATCGTCTAATAAGTAGGTAGGCTACACATCTCACATGTGCAAGAAATGCATAGTTAACTTTTATTTATTATTATTTTATTATTATGAAGCTTTCACAGGCCTTAGAGGCCCATCGCTTTTGGTGTGAGACAAGGCTAAGTTAGTTTGTACAATGCACAACAGAGTCCGACTCTGCGGGTTACCGTGTTGGTGCGTCACTATACTTAACCTGCTGGTGTGTGGTATTTTTTTGTGTATATGATCTTGTTACTCCTCTAGTACGATCGTAACACGAGGAGTGCCATTAATTTGATCTCCAATGGCAAATGGAGACCGGGACCCAGTACCAATCACCCAGGGAATTAGAAACATTTCCGACCCTGGCGGGATTCGAACAGGGAAGCGTTTGGACTATTACATCCAAAGCTTAGCTCTCTTACCACGGAGCCATCTCCGCCCTTTTAACTTTTCATTACAGCTATAGAAAATATATGTTTTACGTTAATAGTCCTTTTGACGGGCAAATGCCAACTACTATTTAGTCAAATCTTAACAAATTTCTGTACAAAGTTGTTGATTTATACATATTATACATAGTGGTAATAACAGTCAGTTTCGACGTATTCTAATAGCGAGAAAATGAATATGATGTTGATTTTAGGAGAACGCAGAGTAGCGATGGATTTAGCAGTACGATAATATACACAAAGATACCCGGATAGACCCCTTCCATCACATAATGCCTTTAGGGGTTTCAAATAAATTTTCATCTGTATGTATGGTTTTCCAAGGCAAAGGTGAGACAACGATATGTCACAACTGTAGCAACTGAAGCGAGCAGTCATCGAACAAGTACCTGGTAATCTCCATATAAGCCAACCAGCAGTTGCGAGAACTGTAGGCTTTAGCCAAAGTTCAGTATTTAACAGTTTAGAAGCAAACCGGTTTCTTCCTTACCAAGTCACATTAGTGCAACACCTTACTGAAGATGATTACCCACGTCGAGTGAATTTCTGCCAATTTTTAAGAAACGAAGTTGCTACTAATCCATTGTTTTAAGAAATATTCAATTTTCTAACGAAGCAACGTTTAGTAATAACAGGTGTGTAAATAGACACAATTGTCATTTCAATTTACTATATAACCCACATTGAATTTGACGGGCATATTTTCAAAAATGTTTGCTGTAAAATGGTGTGGTACCGTTGACAACTGTATCATTACTTTCCACATCTTTGAGGGCATTTTAGTGGGGAAATGTATTTAATTTGGTTAAAAAATTATTTGCCTCAACTTTTAGAAGGCATTCCTTTCTACACCAGACAGCGTGTGTAGTTTCAAAATGACGGAGCACCTGCCCACTTCCATAAAATTGTAAGAAACTATCAAGATGAAACTTTCCATAATAGATTTATTGCAAAAGGTGCATTTCATCCTTGGCCTCACGTAGTCCGGACTTAACTCCGTTAGATTTCTTTTTGTGGGGCAAAATAAAAAACATTTTCGAAACTCCCGTAGAAACTCGGGAAGATTTACGTGAAAGAATTATCGGCTCATGTAGCTCAATGCACACACACATGCTGACTCGTGTTAGAAATTCTCTTCTGCGGTGAATTGACTTATGTGAATAGCAAGATGGACTGCAATTTGAATATTTATTACGTCCTTAATTAGTGTTATTCTTTCTGTCATTATTTAATTTATTCTTCTTATAGATTTTATTGTTATGTCAACATATTCTGCGATCTTGGCTTTCTCCGTGTTTGTTTTGTTTAAATTATAAGAAATAAATATTGTAAATGTACGTATTGCAAAACTGCATATTATTTATTAGTAAATAGTTGTCTTAGTACATCCAACGCAATTACATTCATTTTTATTTATTTACATAATATAAAGTTTTCTAAGATACCCATGCAATAGAGCTGTAAGGTGTGTAGCCTACCTACCTGTTACAAGATAAAGTAATCACCTTGTATACGCAATTAATTTAATATTATTCATAAAATATTTTTCTTTTTCTAGGAACCACGCATATACTAACTGATGTTACGTGAAATACGTGATTTAACACGTTCTGAACCTACGTAATTTGATTCTCAAATAAATACTTGTTGCGTCCATAACGTGAATAATAATTGATAGTAAAAATGTTAAAGTTTGCAAATCGTTCTGGTTCTGACTTGAATTTCTGTATTCTATTGTATTATACTAATACGCCATTAATCGTTTTATTAAATAGCTTTGTATTTGTAAGACTTACACAAAATTAGTTAATTTTAGCGTGCACTTACATAAATAAAATATACAAATTGGTACCCATCAACCACATCTCCTTGCTAGGGAACACAGCAAATTTTCTATTAAGTGGCAATTTTCTTCTATTGCTCACTTCTGACCATACACTAAATCAAAACCAATTACTATATAAGCAGAATAACATAATAATTGAGTAGGCGTATATCGTAGACGGTCTCATACCTATAACATACTCCATCTCATGAAAGCAATCTACCCGATGCGCATCTCTTTTCTCCCTTGCACTTAGCTCAGTTAAATGGTTTAAAGAGGACGTAGAGATTAGTCTGTGTGTAAATGTAGCAGGAATTCATTCTAGTAACGTTTGGGTGGATTGCATTGCTTATCAAGAGCAGATGGCGTATAAATCGCAGTTGGCCACTAGATGCCACCGCCAGAGATTCCCCAACCCTAGCCGCCGCAATGCAAGTATTTTTATACTTTTAATTGGTTATTATATAGTTGACCTGCTATACTGCACTGTTCCTTATCTGGAATATTGGGCAAGTAAGAATATGATGGTTCACTTATTCAGGTTGTTATTCAATTAATGCTTCTCTCCAGTGGAAACTCTGCTATCGTTAAATCTGTGTGCGGAACCGCTGATTGGAATTATTTCATGTTTGTATAGGAATACCAATAGGTGAAATGCGGATATTTGTACGTAAATCATTATCCGAATTAACGGAATATTTATTTAATTCTAGCATTAGAATTAATTTTATGCTAAAAATAATTTCAGTGGAAACATTCCCAATGTAAATGAGATGAACGTTTGACTGCACCATATAAATTTAGCTGAAGAGATTTCCATTGCTGATATTACTATTTCATTGATAAGTAAAGCTGGGCAAATGCATATTTGCATGTTTTCCTATTGAGCATAAACAGCTAATTTTTCGAATGTTTACTTTAAAATAAACCAAATTTTTTTTCCATATTTTGCATATATCGACAGTATGCTATAGTATATGGCATATGTAACTGCATATATTAAGCTTTGACAGCATAAAAATGCATTTTTAGAAAACAATTTATCTAACATTTTTATTAGAACAGATATGGGTTTTCCATATACCAAATTTCTTTGGAATTCTACTTTCTGTCTTTCATCTTTCATAAAGATTCTTGGAAATGCACTCAACATTTTGCTTATTGTTCAACAGAAAGTATGTATCTAAGTTCTAAGAACATGTGCTAATCTTCAGAGATTTTAATAAGGATTTAAGCAAAATAATAGTGTCCTGTGACATTCCACTGAGCAATCTTGATGTTCCGGAATTCAAGAAGATTCTTGTAGTACAGTACACAAAAATAAAAGTTGTCTCCCGTCGAACAGCATCTAGGTCATACATTCCTACACTATACGAAGAAATACTTAAAAAAAATTAAAAACCAACATATTGGAAGCGGCCAACCAAGCGGGTACGAAGAAAGTCAATAGAACGGAAACTGATACGAAGAACAAAACTCCCTGGTTTTGCCAAGAAGTAAAAGAGCAGGCCCTAACGAAGAGGAAAGCATACCTGAAGTACAGATCATTAAATACTAGAGAAGCATTTGAAGAATACAAAGCAGTTAGAAATGAAACAAATTCAAATATAAGAAAAATACAAAACGATTATTGGGAAAAGTTTACCAAAAGTATGGAGCACGATTTTTATGGGCTGCAAAAACAGATGTGGAGATTTAATAGAAATCAGAGAACAGAAACAAAAGAGTTAGTGGAGACAACACAAATATCACAAGATCAGTGGGTTGACTATTTTACAAAATTATTCAGAAAAGACGACGAATCAATCGAGATCAGACCAGATGTGGAAAACGACATAGGTACGGAAATTACAAAGGAAGAAGTGGAACAGGCAGTAAAAAAGTTAAAAAATAGGAAATCGGCCGGAATGGATCAGATTCCAAATGAGTTACTGAAATATGGAGGACACAACATAATACACCAACTTACCAAGTTAATACAAAAAATATTCAGCGAAGAAAAAATTCTAGCAGAATGGAGAACGAAAACTTTAATCACTCTATTCAAAAAAGGAGACAAAAACGATCCGAGAACTACCGAGGTATCAATTTGCTTAATACATCATTGAAATTGACAACCAGGATAATTACTAACCGAATAACGGCAATTACAACCTTAGCTGAAGAGCAGCAAGGATTCAGAAGCAAGAGATCTTGTGTAGATGCCGTATTTATAATAAGGCAAGTGGTAGAAAAAGCTATAGAATATAATGTACCGGCATATCTATGTTTTATCGATCTACAAAAGGCTTTCGATAGGATTCAGCTTCATGACATATTACAAATATTATATAGAAGACATATACCCACCAATCTAATTAATGTTATTAAAGATATATATACTGATAACAAAATAAGAATTAAAATAAATGGCACTCTCAGCGAGGCAATAGTTGTCGAGAAAGGTGTCAGACAAGGTGACTCGCTCAGCCCTCTCCTATTTAATCTTATTATGGATGAGATAATTAAAAGCGTAAGAAATCTTAGAGGATACATGATGGGAAATAATGAAGCAAAAATCCTGTGTTATGCCGAGAATACTATTCGCGGAACAAGAAGACGACTTACAAAGACTATTATATCAATTCACTAAGACTGCCAAAGATTACAATATGTTGATCTCAACGGAAAAAACAAAAACGAAGACAATTACCAAAGAGCCAATTCGGTGTAAATTGGAAACCGATGGCAAGATTATAGAACAAGTAATGAGCATAAAGTATCTGGGAAGCAAGATAACAAGCAATGATTCCTTAGAAGATGAAGTAGAAGAGCTAATATTGAAAGCAAATAGAATATCAGGCTGTTTAAACACCACAATATGGCAAAATAAACATCTACAATTGGAAACGACAGACGAGGATTTATAAAGGGACAATTAGGCCCGTCATAGCGTATACTGCCTAAACAAGAACCGACACCGCAAAAACACGGCGACGCATGGAAACGACGGAAATAAAGATACTGAGACGAATAACGAACAAATCGCTAAGAGATAGAGTTAGAAGCACAGAAATTCGACAAATGTGTAATGAAACATCAATAGGAGAGTGGATAGATGGCAGAAGGCAGGAATGGAACGACCACATTAGTAGAATGGACAGTGAACGCCTAGTACGAATAACGAAGGATAAAATTCCAATAGGAAGAAGAAGCGTCGGAAGACCGAAAAAAAGGTGGAGAGACAGCTTATAGTGCTCAATAAACTGGTATGGAACAGGCACTAGCCTATTGAGAAGTAGAAGAAGAAGAAGAAGAAGACGAAAATTTCTACAGCATGTAAATAATTTTATAGCATATATTAAAGCATATACAGGGTGTCCTTTAAATGCCTTAAAAGCTTCAGGTAGAATTTTTCCTATATGAATGCTTAATACAAATCTTCAAAAAAAAGTAGGTATTTGGAGCTTAGTTTTCTTGTACGAGAGTGTTAAAGTTCATATCTTTAAAACAGAATTTCATGGAAACAATAACGAGAACTTTAATGTTGCACGTATCTGCCGATAAGTGACTGACTGCCACTTGATTATGTAAAGATTAATATTGAGTTGACGCTCTAGTTGCTCTTCTGGAACTACTGTTAAAAATGATAAATTCCGTAAATACTACATTTGACAACAGTGCAAGGCCATGGTATTGTGATGAAAAGTAGAAAATTTGTTTTTCGACATTTGTCAAAATCTTTGATTTACTTATCGGGACGTTTGCATTGTCATTTTCCTTCAGTTCGTGGTTCGTTGTGAGTTTATTTGCGTTTTTCTGTATTCATTGACTTTGTTGCTTTCATTCATTTTGTTGCTTTGGTTCCTGTTTTGTTATTGGGTTATTTGCATTTATTTCCTATGGAGTACGACACAAACGAGTACGTTGACATGATTTGGGTTCTTGGGGAGTGCCACGGAAACTGCAATCAAGCTGCTAGGATTTACGCCGAGCGTTTTCCGAATAGGAGACATCCCAGCCATGTGGTAATTCGGGCTACAAATCAAAGGCTTAGAGGAACAGGAAATATCCGTCCTGCTCCCAAT
>JABXWE010061849.1:0-11291 GCA_014611495.1 Limonius californicus
AATGCTTGATTAATGTTGATATCGAAAATTAACTGTATTTAATTCTTCTTAATTTTCTTGGATGTCAGTCGTCTCTATGTGTTTAGATCATAGTACGGCGCACAGCCAGGCAAATTGATAGGACACTCGTTAATGATGCTTCCCAAAATGCTTGATTAATGTTGATATCAAAAATTAACTGTATTTAATTCTTCTTAATTTTCGTGGATGTCAGTCGTCTCTATGTGTTTAGATCATAGTACGGCGCACAGCCACGCAAATTGATAAGACACTCGTTAATGATGATTCCCAAAATACTTGATTAATGTTGATATCGAAAATTAACTGTATTTAATGCTTCTTAATTTTCGTGGATGTCAGTCGTCTCTATGTGTTTAGATTATAGTACGGCGCACAGCCACGCAAATTGATAAGACACTCGTTAATAATGATTCCCAAAATACTTGATTAATGTTGATATCGAAAATTAACTGTATTTAATTCTTCTTAGTTTTCGTGGATGTCAGTCGTCTCTATGTGTTTAGATCATAGTACGGCGCACAGCCACGCAAATTGATAAGACACTCGTTAATAATGATTCCCAAAATACTTGATTAATGTTGATATCGAAAATTAACTGTATTTAATTCTTCTTAATTTTCGTGGATGTCAGTCGTCTCTATGTTTTTACATCATAGTACGGCGCACAGCCAGGCAAATTGATAGGACACTCGTTAATGAAGCTTCCCAAAATGCTTGATTAATGCTGATATCGAAAATTAACTGTATTCAATCCTGCTTAATTTTCGTGGATGTCAGTCGTCTCTATGTGTTTAGATCATAGTACGGCGCACAGATACGCAAATTGATAGGACGCTCGTTAATGATGCTTCCCAAAATGCTTGATTAATGTTGATATCAAAAATTAACTGTATTAAATCCTTCTTAATTTTCGTGGATGTCAGTCGTCTCTATGTGTTTAGATCATAGTACGGCGCACAGCCACGCAAATTGATAAGACACTCGTTAATGATGATTCCCAAAATACTTGATTAATATTGATATCGAAAATTAACTGTATTTAATTCTTCTTAATTTTCGTGGATGTCAGTCGTCTCTATGTGTTTAGATCATAGTACGGCGCACAGCCACGCAAATTGATAAGACACTCGTTAATGATGATTCCCAAAATACTTGATTAATGTTGATATCGAAAATTAACTGTATTTAATTCTTCTTAATTTTCGTGGATGTCAGTCGTCTCTATGTTTTTAGATCATAGTACGGCGCACAGCCAGGCAAATTGATAGGACACTCGTTAATGATGCTTCCCAAAATGCTTGATTAAAGCTGATATCGAAAATTAACGGTATTCAATCCTGCTTAATTTTCGTGGATGTCAGTCGTCTCTATGTGATTAGATCATAGTACCGCGCACAGCCACGCAAATTGATAGGACGCTCGTTAATGATGCTTCCCAAAATGCTTGATTAATGTTGATATCGAAAATTAACTGTATTCAATCCTGCTTAATTTTCGTGGATGTCAGTCGTCTCTATGTGTTTAGATCATAGTACGGCGCACAGCCACGCAAATTGATAAGACACTCGTTAATGATGCTTCCCAAAATGCTTGATTAATGTTGATATCGAAAATTAACTGTATTCAATCCTGCTTAATTTTCGTGGATGTCAGTCGTCTCTATGTGTTTAGATCATAGTACGGCGCACAGCCACGCAAATTGATAGGACGCTCGTTAATGATGCTTCCCAAAATGCTTGATGAATGTTGATATCGAAAATTAACTGTATTCAAACCTGCTTAATTTTCGTGGATGTTAGTCGTCTCTATGTATTTAGATCATAGTACGGCGCACAGCCACGCAAATTGATAAGACACTCGTTAATGATGCTTCCCAAAATGCTTGATTAATGTTGATATCGAAAATTAACTGTATTCAATCCTGCTTAATTTTCGTGGATGTCAGTCGTCTCTATGTGTTTAGATCATAGTACGGCGCACAGCCACGCAAATTGATAGGACGCCTGTTAATGATGCTTCCCAAAATGCTTGATTAATGTTGATATCGAAAATTAACTGTATTCAATCCTGCTTAATTTTCGTGGATGTTAGTCGTCTCTATGTGTTTAGATCATAGTACGGCGCACAGCCACGCTAATTGATAGGATACTCGTTAATGATGCTTCCCAAAATGCTTGATTAATGTTGATATCGAAAAGCTGCTAATCTACCTACCTGTACTAGACCTGTTTACAAAGAATTGCTGACGACACGCTCAATGGGGAGCCTTCCTGTGTTTATTCAAAAAGTATTATCTCCATACAAAATTTCATGGAATTTCACAGGGTCACTGACCAATTTGCAGCTAGGTTGAATTGGGTATATACCGATATTTCTTCAAGAAACCAAATAAACGGTTTTATTTGTACAATATAATACGAGGGGCGCTCGATATTAGGTTGGGATAAAATTTATATTTTTTAAATTGATTTGGCGCCCTTTGACTCAAGCGCCCCAATGCAACCGCATGGCTTGCTTCATGCCAAGGGCCGACCCTGATAGGACACTCGTTAATGATGCTTCCCAAAACGCTTGATTAATTGATATCGAAAATTAACTGTATTTAATTCTTCTTAATTTTCGTGGATGTCAGTCGGCTCGTGTTTAGATCATAGTACAGCGCACATCTACGCAGATTGGTAGGATATTTATTAATTGCACTGCCTAGGAGGATTAGTTCCCTGTTTATATAATAATATTTGTTGTTTCATTGATTTATATGTTTGCTTTAAACCCCCGTATTGGGCATTATTATTTCCGTTCTAAAGTCGTTAAGATGTTGGTATGGTATGACTTTAGGCAGCACATCGTTTTCAAGATTTGTAATTGCAATCCACTTATTCTAATTTAGGGCACTTCCATTTCTCTTAGATAATTATACCTTTCAAATGAAAGTTCAGCTGTATTTATAAAATCGTAATTTTTTAGTGTTAGGACTAGTAGATAAGACGGCTTTTTATACAGAAATCGGAAGATATAATATTGGTACTGGAAAATGATAACAATTTTAATATGTTCGCTGTCGCGTAGTTCACATATAAATTATTACTACAGTTGTTTTTAACAAAATGGTTAAACAAATGTGGGAAACCCTATATAGCGTTTACTGACTTTCGAAATGTCTGAATCATATATATCTGAAATGGAATGAATTCCCTGAAGTGATGTATCTCTGAAAGTTAACACATCACGAAGTAACTTCGTACTTTGTACGATTGACAAACCCTGATAGTATTAAAGGAAATTAATGAATTGAATCTTTAAAAATGAAATTATTCTAAAAGAGTTCCTAAGTTTGATAGTGAATAAACATGTGTAGTATTATTAGTCTAACAAAAATTAAATGAAGAAGTATAATTTATATTTTCAAAAACAATTGATTCTTATATTAATATTTGACAGTCGCCTTTGACATTATTCATTTGCCGAAACCTGGATGTGTACGATTTACATATTAATAAACAATTAAAGATAATTCTTCTGCATCATGTTTTAATTAAAATTACTTTAAGGGCTTATCTTAGATAGACCATACAATTACATTTTTTATGGGTAGTTGGAAATGAGAAAACAAGTTTTAATATATTGTCAAATATCTGACTATTCCTTCTGCATCACAATAAATGCTCTAAACAACTATTTTTTTGTGTTTTTCACGTTCTCATGATCCAATTACCGAAAAGCTTAGTGATCCAAAGAGCAAGAGTTCCAATTAAGAAAGAAGGCACTATTGCAACTGATGAGTTGCACAGGTCCTTTTGGCAAGGTCTACAGGAACCACTTCGAGAATCGCAAGTTGAGTTGTAAAAACAACCTCTCTTTATAGATCTGATATTCTGGCCTCCAACTGAAAAGAATCAATATTTATATCAATTCTTAGGAATAACGTAAAAACATTGTAATACCTGTGCCATTTCCTCGTACTTCATGTGTACCACAGTACTTTTGCTCCTTTGAGCACTTTATTTTGTCTATCTTCTTTGTGTCTACTTTAGTCAGATTGCCACAGATTCCTCCAACGGGGGAAGAACATGCGTAACACTTGAGCGCAGTTTCTCCTGCAATAAAAAAATTCCAAACCATTGTAACATAGATGTACTTTGAACAAGGATAAAAATAAATCATTACAGATAAGGCAGTTGATTCAAACCAATTATATTTTTTAAATTATTGCTAATGCACATTTAGAAAAATTTAAATTCAACCACGCCTAGTAGATCTACGTGTACCTACTTTAGGTACCATTTGGTAATGTCATACTCCTTCGCACGGCTTAGTTTAACATTTGCTTTTTCGAACACAGAAGCGTTATATATTATGTACCCTACAAAATATCACTTCCCGAGCCGCCCTTTAACGGGAGAATTAAACTTTTACATACCTTCTTGTATTACAGCAAGAAGAACTACACCGCTCAGCAAGAAACAAAAACCAAATTTCATCATTTTGAAACAATGTTTTGCGAACTATTCTCTGCTATATTTTAAATGAAATAGGAAGCGTGGCAATGAGTTATATCCAAACTACTCCTTTTATCTATTAACTCCGTCGCTAGATAAGCAATTCCCAGATTAATTTTATCAAAATTCATCAATATATTTAGTAAGGTGTTTCTATGAAAAGTAAATACCACAAAAAATATCCATAGATTGTACTATTGTTTCGGTGATACCATTATTTTTAGCTATAACGTAATCGAGGTTCTCAATTGGCTGTCTATTTGTTTAGGATTATTTTCTTAAGTTGATTTTGCAACGATTTGCTTTTTCATAGCAGAACCCTTGCATGGACTTTCGAAATTTTTTGCCATAGCATGCTAAAATTACTGCTCCATTTTTTATTTTTGATAATTTATTATTTATTAATATAAAGAGTAACGGCAAGTAACATTTCAGGGAATACCAAGTTCACTAGAAACTGTGTAAATTCCTTGGAAGAATAGTATCCAAGTTTTAAACCCCTTCTATTTCCATCTTTTCTTTTTTCATAATACATTACTGCAGGTGGTTTTGTGTGTGTTTTTCTACAGACTTTCTTGCTATGTATGAATTCTAAAGGTTGATGTTTTATGCATCTGCACTCAAAATAGAGTCCTTCTCAGTTATAGGTAGTCGTTTGGGACTGTTGTAAAATGTGTAACATTATTTACAGTTCTAAAATTTCCAATTCAACCATTAATCTGTGGCCTTACAGCCTCTGTGTGCCTTAGCCTTTTCCTTTCTTAGCCTCGTTTAGCATTATTTTCCACTCTTCTCTATCCTCGGAGGCACTTCTATAATTTTTTATGCCTATTCGTTCTCTTGTGTGTTTCTGTATATTGCAATGCTATCTTAGACTTGGTCTGCTCTATCTTCTACAGACTTCCATAGTTCCTTCTAGGGTATCCTTCTCTATTCCATGCGCTTCACGTGCTTTGTCCATTGTAGAAGTAATTTTAAATATGTGATAAGGTCTATTTCTTTATACAATCTAATCAGTTAGTGACTGTACTTTATTCTCCATTTGTCTTGTTCTTGGATCGTTCCATATATTCTTCTCTGTACTTTCCGCTCAAATTTTAATAATTCCCGTAATATTTAAGGTCATCAGCATACCCTATGATTTGACAGAATTTGTTCATGATGATGCTGTCAATTTAATTCCTCTGCCTCTAATAACTCTCTCGAGGGCTATATTAAATACGATAGGAGCAAAGCCATCTCCTTACAATAATTGGTTGGAAATCTTTCTGTATGCTGACTTCCGGTCTAATCGAGGGTCTCTTCTATGGTTACTTATTATATCTCTTTTGCATAATTTGTGTACTGAATTTTGACCTTTCTGATATTAATAAACACCATAGCACATATTTTCAATTTTCAAATTTGTTGATAATTAAGGAAAATGTAAGCATTTTTATAAATCACTTGCTTTTAAATATCCTTACCGGTCTGCTTTTAACCTGTTAGGAAGATATTCATATTTCCATTTTACCAACGATATGTAGATTGAAACATATTCGCGTGCAACACATGGTCATTGCGGTACTAATACACTTCTATTCCACCAAATTGATAAACCTGCACCACAATTTTCTTCTCAAAAGTGGAATCTTCGACCAATCAGAATATTACAGTCGCTTCAAGTTATCTAATGGATGCCTAGAAAAGTTAACGACGTTGTTTACAAATTACAAAAAAGGAATAATAGTCAATATGAGTCAGAATATGCCATACGAAAAAACAAATAAATTACAATTTCCAATTTCTTATCATAATTATGAATATCCGCAGACTACATATTTTAGTTAGAAAACGTGTTTTCATGAACTATAACTGGTACTTAGAGGATACAATAACAGCAATAATATAATGCATTTCGGTTTTCTACTGGCATAGAAAACCAAATTTACATTAAGTGTTTATTAGACTGTCAGAAGATCGCCTAAAGCAGGGGCCAGCAACATTTTCGAAGGATCGGGCCACTTGAGTAACTAGTAAGTGGCGGGCGGACGTCATGAGACACTTCCAGAAAGAGGGGCTTTTGTAAGCTTAGCTATGAAACCAATGACGCTATCTTATATCTTATATTTTTTCATCTAAGAAATTTTGAATCCGATTCCGCGGAAAGGGCAATGGAGCCGGGATTGCAAGGCTCCGGGTATGTACTCTCCATTCAGTGTGCCAGCTGTCGTAGTGGCAGTCACTACCCTTCCGAGAATACCTGCGAGCTATTGGGGTTGTACTAGGTTCTAATATATCACGTCATAAATTTACTGTTATACAATTAGCTTTCTAATTAGTGAAGCCAATAGAAGGAACCACTCGAAATGGGACAGTCGACAATTGGTCCTCGAAACAAAAGCCTGCAAATTTCAATTTTTGCTCATTTAAGTAAATTTCTTCCTAGTGAGTCATAGTTTTATGTTATGTTAATCAATTTCATATTGTGATGTTTAAATAAGTCATATAGACATATAATGAAACAAAATTTGTTGAATACTTTTGAGAAAATGGACAGGAAAGAGGTATAAAAAATATACCACATTCGGGGTACTGTGACAATTCTTCGACCTCCAGACTTAAGGGTTAAGGTTCCATCACTAATAATAATAAAAGCACGAATAAAGGTTTTTTACGAAACATCCCAGAGAGCCGCAGACTTTTAGTTGCGTGCGAATGACCATACTTGGTGCCAAAGAACTGAACATTTTATCCCCTACGAAAGTATAGGTCCGAAAGTCCACAGAAAGACTTAAGAAGTCGCTGTAAAGAATACTGCGTTGGATATTAAAGTTAAAATTGATACTTTTTGTGAATGCATAATTTGTTGTATTCAAAATGAGTCTAACAATAAATAATAATTGTTTGTATTTGCATTCTTTATTTGCTCATTCTATAAAAAATAAAATGATCGTAATTCAAATGGCAATAACCTTCTTTAGAAAGAAGTTAGGGGTGCCTTACAAATACACTTAAAGGTAATTTTTATACAGAATGGGTAGATAGTTTTTAGTTTATTCTCAGTTCACTTTTTTCCGTCAATATGGTTATCACTTGCACAATCTTCAAAGATAATTTAAGGATACCTTCCTGGGATGATATAGATGTTAACCACCGGCAATAAATTTTGAGTATGTTGGGGAGATGCCCAAAAGACAACGTTCAAAGTTAACTTTTGGGTGTGTCGAGCAACTACCCAAAAGATGTCTTTCAAGATTAGCGTTTGAGCATCTTCTATAGTTAACCAAAAGATGACTTTCAGAGTTAGCTTTCGGACATATATATATATATATATATATATATATACATATATAGCGAGTATATATATATACATATATAGCGAGTTTGAGAATACCTTAGGGTTGCTCTGTGGTTAACTAATTTGCGACATAGTTAACCTACAGGCAAACTTTTGGTTGACTAATGGTGACCTTGTATTTTTGAGAGGTTAACTTTGAGATATCTTCTGGGTAACTTTGGTTATGTGGGATAGTAAATCGAATACAAAATATGTGTTTTACGAGAAAATTAAATGACATTTTTAAATTCATATCATAATTATATTAATACCTGCAGACTGTATATTCTAGTTCGAGAGCGTCTTTTTTTCTGTGAAATATGTTGGTAGTTTGGTACGTAAAACAGCAATAACAATAAAGTATACAAGCACACCAGTTTTGAAGTGATTATAGGCAACCAAATTTACATCTAATTGCAATGCTAATTTGTGAAAGTGTTTGAAAATGATAGAACACTACAACTGTATAACTAATTAACAGGGGCGTTATAAACATCAATATCTCTGCTAAAAGCAGGGACGCCCGCACCCCCCCTGAAGTAATGCGAAAGCGGTTCCGGGGGGAGAACGGTAGTATGAATGAGTGAGAGAAAAAAAAGGTAAATGATGTATTGAGAAACATAAAACGTTGTGATGTAACCATTATAATAGGCGACTTTAATTCTAAATTTGACCAGATGAGTTTAGATAACTGCTGGCGAATTGTGTTTGGAAGTTCCAAACGATAGAGAGTGTAGGTTGATGCAGTTTTATCAGCACGAGGACTTCATTGTAAACACATCCTTTTAATTCCTTAACGAAAACTTTATACCTGGAAATCTTTAGCCGCTCAAGCAGAATCCATCCGAAGCAATCCGATTGACTATATTCCTATCAGAAATCGATGCAAAAAAATGCTGTAAAGAGACTAAGCATATCTTCGTTCATTCTGACCATAATCCTGTAATAGGTAGCATAGAAGTGACGTTGAAAAAGATATCTTAAGCTTTCAAATTACAATAGGATACGGGAAAGGGGAAAAGAGTTATTTTTTGAAGTTCTAACAAAATCACATAAAAAACGCTCTATTTCAAAACAATACAAGCATTTTTTTTGTTTAATTTTGGTAACTGAGCAATAAATTACAAGAAACGAAATATAAATAAACTCAACATTAATTTAACATAATAATATTTACTTCATAGTCAACATGCTTTTTTACAGTAATTGCCAATTCACACCGGTGTTAACTTAAAGTTAACTTGTTGGTACGTTTTTGGTCAATGTTGTCCCATGCAGAACTGCCAACTTGTTTAAATTGACTGAGGAATTTCTGGCCTTCTAATTTGCGTACCCGAGATATCCCATAGCTATTCTATGGGATTATGGTCGGGACTACATACCGGCCAATTTAAAGTTAGAATATTTTGGCCATCAAAAAATAATTTTGACCTTTCAATGAGTTATATCCAAACCACTCCTTGTATCTATTGACTCCGTCACTAGATAAGCAATTTCCAGAATAATCTTATCAAAACTTATCAGTATATTTAGTGAGATGTTTCTACGAAAGACAAATACCACAAAATATGGGTAGAGTGATTCGGCAGTATTTTTAACTATAGCGTAATCTGTTCCAATTGGTTGCTTATTTGTTTGAGATAATCGGTAACTACTAGTTAATTTTTTAAGTCGATTTGCTAAACAGTATGCTTTTCTATGGCAGAACCCTTGCATGGCTTTTTTGCCATAGCTTGCTAAAACTACGACTGCATTTTTTTATTTTTGATAATTTATTAACACGAGGACCTAGGAGGAGGATTAACACGAATAGTAATGGCAAGCAAAATATTTATGGTATACCTACTTATTTATGAGAAAATGAGAAAAGTCCTTGAAAGAATAGTCTCAAGTTCTAAATCCTTTCCATTTCCACTTTTTCTTTTATAATATGTTACTGTAGTAAAAGTGTTTATGGTTTTTCTACAAACATTTTTGCTATATATAAATACTAAAGTTGATGTTTCGTGCATCTGCAAAATCAAAATAGAGTCCCACTCAGTTATAGGAAATCCTTTGGGATTGTAATTATTTGCTGGCTATATCCGTTAAACGCAATATCGGGGGAAATTATTTACAGTACTAAAATTTCCAATTCATCCATCAATCTGTGGCCTTACAGCCCTCTGTGTACCTTAGGCTTTTTCTTTCTTAACCTGGGTTAGCATTATTTTGCATCCTTCTCTATTCTGACAGGCTGTTCTACAGTTCTGCATGTCCTCTTGTGTGTTTCTGTATATTGTAATGCCATCTTAGGCGTGGTCTGCTCTATCTTCTACAGTCTTCCATGGTTCCTGATGTTGTGTGGTATCGTTTATTCCATGTGCTCACCTTTTAATATCAAATTCTTTCAGAATGCTATAAATCCTTTCTTTGGTTAGGCTCTCGTAGACTTGTTTAAACGTACTTATTGTTGGTGGATGGGTATGTACAATTACATCCATTCTCCATAACTTGGTGTACTGAAAATTTGGTCTGTCTGGTATTAATAAACACCATACCAGATGTTTTTAATTTTGAAAATTTGGAAGGAAAATGTAAGTATTTTTAAAAGGCACTTGCTTTTAAATATCCTTACCAGTCTAATTTTTACCTATTAAAGAGGTATTCATATTTCCATTGTACCATCGCTTTGTAAATTAACATATTCGTGTGCAACACATGGTCACTGCGGTGCAAGTACACTGGTGTTCCACCAGATTGATAAACCTGCACCAGAATTTTCTTCTCAAAAGTGGAATCTTCGACCAACCAGAATATTACAGTTGCTTCAAATTATGTAATGGATGCCTAGAATAGTTAACGACGTCGTTCACAAATTACAGAAAACGAATATGAGTCAGAATATGTCATAGGAGTAAAACATAAGTCACAATTTACCATTTCGTATCATAATTTTATTCTACTACCTTTTTAATTATTTCTAAATATTTTCAAAACGAAAAGCGCAAATCATATAAAACCATACGTTTAAAGGTAATTGATCGACAAGCTCGGAAATGTAAAAATATACAGGGTGTTCCATTAAAAGAAATATTAGGAATTTTTAATGTGATTGTAAATTAGGAACATCCTGTATAAGATATTTAAATCCTATACAGTACTGCGCTTATTTGAAAGCGTTCGTGTAAACTGCAAAATAATTTTGAAAAATTGAACGCCATTCTTTAGATACTAACTATTAAAGATAGACCGTCACTTTTTAAAAATTTAAGAAGAAGTTGATTATTTCCAGAACCATTAGGGATAGATACCTAGAACCCTACATCATAGTAACGATAAGAAAATAAGAAATCCAAAGATGTAATAATATACACAATGTTCTATTTAAAATAAAAAGTTGTTCATTGTCCCACTAAAGCAAAACAGTCTGTATAGTTAGCAATAAGTTATGCACAGTAATCAAATAAACA
>JABXWE010061852.1:0-17933 GCA_014611495.1 Limonius californicus
AATTCAACAATTTTAGGTTACAATTCAATAATTTTAGGTTACATTTCGACAGTGATACGTTTGTTTCGAAAGTTTATATTCAACATCAACAACTTTAGGTTACAATTCAACAATTTTAGGTTACAATTCAACAATTTTAGGTTATAATTCATCAATTTTAGGTTTCAATTCGACAGTGTTACGTTTGTTTCGAAAGTTTTATATTCAACATCAACAAATTTAGGGTACAATTCAACAATTTTAGATTACAATTCAACAATTTTAGGTTACATTTCGACAGTGTTACGTTTGTTTCGAAAGTTTTATATTCAATATTAACAACTTTAGGTTACAATTCAACAATTTTAGGTTACAATTCAACAATTTTAGGTTACATTTCGACAGTGTTACGTTTGTTTTGAAAGTTTTATATTCAGTATCAACAACTTTAGGTTACAATTTAACTATTTCAGGTTACAATTCAACAATTTTAGGTTACATTTCGACAGTGTTACGTTTGTTTCGAAAGTTTTATATTCAATATTAACAACTTTAGGTTACAATTCAACAATTTTAGGTTACAATTCAACAATTTTAGGTTACATTTCGACAGTGTTACGTTTGTTTTGAAAGTTTTATATTCAGTATCAACAACTTTAGGTTACAATTTAACTATTTCAGGTTACAATTCAACAATTTTAGGTTACATTTCGACAGTGTTACGTTTGTTTCGAAAGTTTTATATTCAATATTAACAACTTTAGGTTACAATTCAACAATTTTAGGTTACAATTCAACAATTTTAGGTTACATTTCGACAGTGTTACGTTTGTTTTGAAAGTTTTATATTCAGTATCAACAACTTTAGGTTACAATTCAACAATTTTAGGTTACAATTCAATAATTTTAGGTTACATTTCGACAGTGATACGTTTGTTCCGAAAGTTTTACATTCAACATCAACAACTTTAGGTTACAATTCAACAATTTTAGGTTACAATTCAACAATTTTAGGTTACATTTCGACAGTGTCACGTTTGTTTCGAAAGTTTTATATTCGACATCAACAACTTTAGGTTACAATTCAACAATTTTAGGTTACAATTCAACAATTTTACGTTACATTTCGACAGTGTTACGTTTGTTTCGAAAGTTTTATATTCAACATCAACAACTTTACGTTACAATTCAACAATTTTAGGTTACATTTCGACAGTGTTACGTTTGTTTCGAAAGTTTTATATTCAACATCAACAACTTTAGGTTACAATTCAACAATTTTAGGTTACAATTCAACAACTTTAGGTTACATTTCGACAGTGTTACGTTTGTTTCGAAAGTTTTATATTCAACATCAACAACTTTAGGTTACAATTCAACAATTTTAGGTTACAATTCAACAATTTTAGGTTACATTTCGACAGTGTTACGTTTGTTTTGAAAGTTTTATATTCAGTATCAACAACTTTAGGTTACAATTCAACTATTTCAGGTTACAATTCAACAATTTTAGGTTACAATTCAACAATTTTAGGTTAGATCAGAGGCGGCCAACCCGCGACCCGCCTAGCAGTACTCTGCGTCTCGCGAGCCTTCCTGAGACGTAACTTTACTGAAGTTGCATATTAAAGAATAGCCGTAATCTACTTCTTCGTCTTTGTACAGGCCAATGGCCTGTTAAGTACCTACAATGGGTAGGTTCTGTGAGCCCTCTTTGCACGTAGACCGGGCAGGAGGCTAGCCTAACCCGTCGAACAGAGAAGTGAAGTTCCACTATAAGGTTTACGATTGTCAAAGATGTTTATACAGCTGACATTTCCCTTTACACTGAAAATAGTAAACTAAAACGTCGCCTTAAAAAGAACGTGTAATCGTCTACGACTTTTGATCGCCTTCCAAGTGAGTTTTAAGTCTCGCAAAAAGGCATGTATAAATAGGGACTTCGGCAACGGCGGCGCGGTATTCTTGGAACTGTAACAAAAGATTGATCTATGTATTGCGCCGCCGACTCGACAACGACCAGAAGCAGCAGGAACGCACATGGCGGTTTTCCATCATGTGCAATAAATAATAAAAAAAAATAGGTGCGTGTATATATGTAGTTCATAACGTTTTGGGCCGCGGCTCGGCACGCATACCTATTTTTTGAATTTGGTCTACCGCCCAAAAAAGTTGGCCGCCGCTGGATTAGATTATAACTTTAGCTTTAAATAGTAATAAGTTTAGATTAGATCGGACCATTTTTTAATTTGTGGAATTGTCAGAGTTGATAATTAAGGAAGTATTTCTTGAAATGTATGACTGCGATCTGTCATTATACAGGGTGTTCTAAATTAGAAACCCATTATTAGATCTGCGAAAGGGTAAGAGGTACAACTGTGATAAAATTAGAAGAAACGTGCATATGTGCTTTATTTTTGCTGTAATAATGCTTTTACTATTTTAAGTGACTATATTAAAAATTTGGTGATTTATTATTTTCGAGATCCATAACACAAAGTTATGTTTTTAATTGGATCTTTTATATTATTTAGTAACAAAATTTTTAATCTAAAGTTCCTTCGTAGCAAAAGAAAAGGATATTTTGTTTAATAATTTTTCGAGTAACTAAGGAAAAACCCCTTTAACTTTGTTTCTGCGAGGCAGTACAAAAGAGAGTTGCCTAATTTTTTTCAATACATTTCTTCAGGATGCAAACGAAGAAGACATCAAAGTTCAAGTCTGTGTCTTTATGTTTGACCTGCTGTACTTTAATGGAGAGCCCCTTGTCCGGAAGCCATTCGCTGAGAGAAGAGCCCTTCTTAAAGAAAACTTCAAAGAAGTTGAGGGGCAGTGGTGGTTTGCCAAATCGTTGGATACCAGTACCATGGAGGAAGTGCAAGAGTTTCTTGAAGAAAGTGTTAAAGGTGTTGTTACCTGTAATCAAGAGATTGTTTTGTTGACTAATTCGGTTTGTTTTCAGGAAAGTGTGAAGGCCTTATGGTGAAAACTTTAGAACAAGATGCTACTTATGAAATAGCCAAAAGGTCCCGCAACTGGCTGAAGCTCAAGAAAGACTATTTGGAGGGCGTTGGTGATACTTTAGATGTGGTGGTAGTTGGCGGGTACTTGGGCAAGGGTAAACGAACAGGCACTTATGGGGGATTCCTTCTGGCTTGCTATGATAAGGAGAATGAAGAGTACCAAAGCATCTGCAAGGTGGTTTTTTTTTACCTTTCATATGAAAAAGAATTTCAATTATACTTTATTATTATTGTTGGGCGGACGTTCGACTTGACTTTAGCAGCAAAATCGTAACCTAACATTTTATTTACGTGATACGGTTCAACAACAGCAAAACCAAATGACAAGAAACACTGTCTTGAATTAGAATTCTGAAAAAGAACAATTTTCAGTGTAGAAAGTGAAGCAGAATCGCCAATCAGCTTTTGACAGTTGACCTAACTTCAACATGTTAAGGTGTTTATCTACAATGCGATCAAAAATGATTGAAAGTGCCGCTTTCTATTGATTCTTCTTGTCCACTTACTACTTAATACGAGGGTTGTCCGTAAAATAAGGTCTCCAATTTTTTTTAACAAAGAAAAACACGTTTATTTGCTATGAGTTATACATTGTTGGAAAACCTGGACTTTCTACTGTTTTTCTACATAATCCCCGTTGCGATCGATGCATTTTGCATGCGGTGTAACATTTTTCGTATACTCGTGTCATAGAACTCTCCCGCCGCGGCGCGCAGGTAGCGTACGAGCTCTTCTTTCAACTCCTCGTTGGTCCTGAAATTCATCCCACCCAGGTGTGGCTTCAATGCAGGAAAGAGATGATAATCACTTGGTGCTAGGTCCGGGCTGTAGTGGGGGATGTGTGACGTTAACCCATCCAAATTGGCTGATGAAGTTGGTTGTTGCACGGGCGGTGTGGGGACGAGCGTTGTCCTGATGAAAACGCACTCCCTTCGTCAGCATGCCCCTTTTGTTTTGAATTGCACAGCGAAGGTTCTTCAAAGTTTGACAGTAGTGCTCAGCGTTTATTGTTGTCCCGGTAGGCATGAACTCGCACAACAATATCTCCTTCCTATCCCAAAACACAGTCGCCATCCCTGTGTTGGCAGACAATGTTTGTTTAAACTTTCGCGGCTTCGGCGATCCTGAATGCCGCCACTGACGGGACTGTTCTTTTGTCTCTGGTGTTGTGTATTGTACCCAAGTTTCG
The DNA here is from genome assembly GCA_014611495.1 of Limonius californicus. NCBI lineage: Eukaryota > Metazoa > Arthropoda > Insecta > Coleoptera > Elateridae > Limonius > Limonius californicus. Next base: position 4,192 of record JABXWE010061852.1, read on the forward strand.
TCGCCAGTGACAATTGAATCCAAGAATTCCTCGTTCTGTTCTGCGTAGCAATCAAGGAATTCGCGGGCCGCTTCAACCCGTTACCGTTGGTGATTTTCGGTGAGCATTCTGGGGACCCACCTTGCACACACCTTGTGATAATGCAAATGTTCTACCAAAATCTTGTCAATAGTAGTATTATTTACATCAAGGATCAATTTGCACAGCTCCCGAATGGCCGTCCGGCACGCTGTTCATCATGGACGTCTGTACGTCCACTTTTAAACTCTCTGCACCATTTTCGCACGTTTTTGATGTCCTTACACTGTTGTCTCTAGACTAGTGTCCTTAGCACACAAAAAACAAATCACAGAACGTAACTCACACCTGGCGGTAGCGGCGAGTGGAAGCTCCATCGCGATCGGCTACCAAACCAATATTAAGCGTCGCAGACAGCTTGGAGTGATGGGGATTTGTAGGCGTGGAATCAAGCTACACGCCAGTGTTGCCAGATCTTGCGTTAAAGCCTTCCTCGCGACTCTAGCGCCTTGGAGACCTTACTTTACGGTCAACCCTCGTATGCCCGTGACTAACTCTAGAGGCGTGCAATGATATTTCAAAAAGCCCGGGAATTAAAGAAATAGAAGTCTGCTGTTGTGCTCGAACAGCATTTTTGTTACAAAAGTAGTTAAATTACCTTTAGAGGAGACTTTTCTTGTAAATTACTGTTTATATTGTGTGTAAGTTTTAAACTACAAAAGTTAACCTGTCGGAATTTATTAAGACAATTTAATTAATTAATTAATTTAATTGCAGATTTTTGCTTTCAATAATTACTTTGATAACACAGTTTAAATCAATTAAAAGAAACATATTGTAAGATTGTTTCGTACAATAGTTGCTCTAAATTGCCCTTAATTGTCTAAACAAATATTAATCTTGTGCTTCATATTTTCAAAAATGGTTGTCAACTATCTTGGTGTGATTTGATAGTCGGTGTTCACTATGGCTACAATATAATTTGACGGTCTTGTTGAGTGCGTATGCAGTATTTATTTGCAAGCCTTTTGGTACGAACCCAATGGAACTACATTATAAATCTTCAGTAACTAGTTACGGAAACAACATCACCTGATTGACAAGACAAACATCTTAATAACATGCATCTATCCACTGTTGAATAACCTCTAGTGTCTCCCGTAAGCACAGATGCGCTTCCCTTAGACTAGCCTTTACAGACTTTGCTTGTTTCGCCGTGCCGTTGAACAGTAAGATGCATCAGCTGAAATTTCATAGCGGAGTGCTTCGTTGGGGAATTGCCCTTGCAACTGATTGCCGCAAGAACGATAGGAATACTGTCAAACACCATCTTGATCACGTTAAATAAAATAGGTTTTCTAAATATATTTATCCTGCTCTACTGGGAACACCATGTTAACCTAAAACTACACACTTGGTATCCAATACAAGACTTTTGGTTTGTTTGTCTTAGCTAGTAAAGTAGGATGTAAGTATTGATAAACAACAGCTCAGCGGGCAAAACGGACCGTACTGTTGATGATACAACTAATTCGAGGTCACATGCCCTTCAGTCATTTTCGATTACACTGTAGTTGGTATTTCCCAATACCTCCTACGTTATTAATGTTAAAAAAATGTGTTAATAAAATATTTCGCACGATGTAGCTGTGCCTAATGGAAATTTATGGTCGTGTATACAAGGTGTGCTTTTTTATGAACATTACACTGTATAAGCGAGATAGATAGTTTTTTTAAATTTTAAATTAAAATTCCGTGTTTTACTTATTTTTTTCGTGAAATTCCGAGCACGTTGATGATACTTCATGTAGAGAGTTATGTAAAATTCAAAATCGCAAAAGGTTTTCAAATTCTGAAAACTATGAAAAATACGTATTAGGGTAATAGTCCGTTTTTTAATGGACCTTTATTAAAGTCACTTAGTAATTGACATTTTCCAAAACGCTTGCTGAAATGTCCTTCTTTATCTAATTTTTATTGTTCTGTTCATGACAAAGTCAGCCTCCATGGCCCAACTAATCAGGTTCGCTAAAATAAAACCTGTTGAAAATCCCTTGCAAACAAAATTAGGTTAATTACGGTGAGGATAAATGCAAACAGTTATTTTCTGCATGCAGTTCTGTGTTACCTAAATTTTCTATTATACATTCAGTCTTATGTATGAATCAGGGCCATCTATAAGCTGTTCATCCACAAACATATTTTATATTCGCAAAAATAAATAGAAGACGAACATAAATAATCATTAGAAAAAGAAGTTAATATGCCACTTTTACATGAATCCTCTGTATAAAATAGTTGTTTAAAATTTAAATTATGTACTGCACGATATTGAAAAGCAACACCCTGTACACGTCAATATATTTTTGTAAATTTAAAGTGGTAAATTGGGTACATATAGAGTATTGTAATAGTCCGGCCTGGTGCCGGGTAAATTCAGAACCAGGGCTCACTAGAAATAAAAATTATTAATCGGATCAACAGTTTTATTCCTATTTATTTACAATTCTACCTTAAATTAAAATACTGGGTGTAAATATATATACAATAATAAATCTAAAATACTGGATGTAAATATATACACAATAATAAAGAAAACTAAAATACTGGATTCTGCAAAAATTATAACAATAATTAAATCAACATGGTGTACTACAATCAAATTTACAGCTGCCTTGGTTCGGCCCTGGAATGCAGACAATCTGCACACGTTCCGCGCGGGTCAAGCGGATGACGACACGCTGCCGTAGACGGACTCCCAGCTGGGCTACAACGCTCGCTCTCTGAAGGCCACATCTGCTAACAACTAATAAAATGTTCTCGGTTAGCTAGCAATAAAGGAAATTCGTTCAGGTTACCTACTACTGGAATAATAAGTGATGCGAATTCCATCGGCGTTGCAGTGGTCTTCGCCGGTCGGTCGCGGCGGGTTGTTAAAATGTTCGGGCTTTGGCCGGAATCGTGTAGTCGTTTAAAATGATTAAAGCGGGCACTAATTGAAAACACGCGTCGTCCCAGTCTAACAAAATAGTGTTGCGATATTCGTATTAAATTCTTTAAACTACTTTCAATGCGGTGTCTTCCAGGTCAGGAGAAAATACGTTTTAAATGGTCGGGAGAATTGAAGGCAGGCCTCCACTAAATGAAAGCTCGGGTTTCCCCAGTCTAACAAAATAGTATGAAGCGGAAATCATTAACAGGATTATCCTGCCAAAGAGCGGGTTTCCCCAGTCTAAGTCAGGGTGAACGGAAAGTAATTAATGGTTTAAACTGTCAAAGCGCAGGTCACCCCAGACCAATTCAGTGTTGAGTGGATTTCTAGGATTTTCAGGTATGCGGTGAACTGGGTTTAGGTAAAGGATTCGGTTAATAAATTCAGGTTACTGGACTGGCTTTAGACTGGTCTTGGAGCTGGACTTCCTCTCCGGACTTCGACTTAGAAAATCTGGTTCTAGGACTGGTTTCTGAGCTAGACTTCTTCCTCTGGATCTCGACTCAAAAGTTTTCGGTTTCGAACTGGTTTCTGGGCTGGACATCCTTCTCCAGGCTTTGACTCAGAAGTTTTCGGTTTCGGACTGGTTTCTGGAGTGGTTTCTAGGCTGGACTTCCTTCTCCGGTCTTCGGCTCCGAAGATGCTGATTTTCCTCGAAAATTCATTTTTATACTGCTGGTCCGACCGATCTCACTCGTTTTGGCGTCGTGCCGGGCCGGGTAGGGAGTGGGATGGCTCATCGGTTTTCGAATACCAGCGCCACCAGCGCCTTTCCGGTGAAATAATAACGCGGAAAGTTTATAAATAAATTTTAAACGCGTTCTGGCTGGGAACTTCGTTACAATATCACAGGTTTAAAATTGCATGATGATTGGAAAAGCCTGTAACCCTCAAATTGAATACTGAATCGGAGCTATGATAAGTTAATGGAATCCTCTACTGTGTGAACTGAAGCAATTTGAATCTGATTTCTAAGTTGTCGATCCATCCGGGAACAGGTGATTCACCCAACTTTCTTCCTATAATATCCCATACATATTTAATGGGCGAAGATCAGGTGGCCTTGCTGGCCATGGAAAGACAGTGATATCAACTTCACGAAGAAACTTTGTGACAGCTACAATCGTTCTTGAACATAGGTTCCAAGACATTGTGAATGTAGCCCTGGACATTGTTTCCTTCCAGAAATTTTAGATACGAATCCTGATTTTGTGTGTGGTACCATGACGGTTGTGAATGGTCCGCGAAGACGTGGAGAAATGTACAGCGAAGTAGGGCTTATCAGAGAACTTATGGTTTGGGTTGTCATAGCAAATGGAAATAGTTCCCCATATGCTATAATACCCCAAACCGTTCGTTTCGCGTTCCATACAGTATTGAACTTCCTGCTTTTCTCCACGTCTTCGGCGGAGCCTTCTACATCCGTCATAGGCTCACAAACAAAATAGGGATTCGTTCCTAAACGCAACTCGATTCCATTTTTGATCCCGTGGACTGGATTCCTGACACAATACCAGTCCTTCTTCTTTCTGCCTCTGGGTCAATGGCAGATGGGGCGCAGTCGGTAGGATTGAAGACCAAAAGACCTTATTCTACGGTAAATTGACCTAACAGAGTTGTTGTCCTGTTGTAGCCATCCATTCCTTGGCAACTAACCTGGTGGTACTGAACCGGCCCTAAGAGCATTCATTGTTATGAAGCGTTCTTCGCGATCATTATTTCTGCGGACAACTCCGGGACGTCTACCGCGTTTTTGTCTCTGCTTTTCTGTCCAGGTTTTCCAACATCGCAGTACGGTGGCTGTATTTCTGCCAACCCTGGTAGTTATTTTCTGAAAAGCCATTCCAGCTTTTCACATATCAATTATTCGTCTTCCTACAAAAGCACTTTGTGATATTGGTCTGGTTTTCGCTGGTTTAAATTCTTACGTTTGCTAGATTCATTTTATTACTTTAATTCGTAAATAATGCAGCTTGTGCCACCTTTTGATTATCCCGAGAGTTGTCGCCATTTTGTACGTTTTGATTTGCGGGCACGTCATAGAATTCTGAAAACAGACAGGAAGCACTTTTTGAGGAAATTGCAAGGTATTGACTTCAGGATTGCGTGCATGATTGTTTTTTGTAAACCCGTTCCACCTGGTTTGATATCCGCTCGGAGAAAGCATTCTTCGCTAGCCGCTTGAAGAGTGCAGATATTTTGTATTCAGTTAAATTAGGGTGGGGTTAAAACTGCTATTGTAATTTAGTTTTTGTATCGTTTTCTCGCAATCAGATTCGACGATAAAGTCGAATTAAAGTGTCAACAAGAGTCAATAACTTAGTTGAGATTAGCATGCGGTTTCTCTTGTCGTTTAATACGGATTAAATTAACCCCGTGACACCCTTTTCAACGTTCCCTTTAAGATTTACCGTTTCGACAAAAACTATTTACCGCAGTTTCGTCGGAATTTTCTTTGTTTCGGAAAAATCCTTATTACGAAATCTGATGCAGTTACCCAGATCATCATGTGTGGTTTCGATTGTCAGCGACGTCAGCCTAGCTGTCATTTTCTATTATCCCTTCTGCTTGGGGGCGTCGACCAAGCGAAACCTTTTGAGCGTACTTTCCTTTGACGCCGAATGACCTATGACTTGTTTTCTTTTTGTGGATTTTCCTTTTTGTAAGAAATATTCAGATAAAGAGGAAACGCCACAAAGTAGGATCCACACGTCGTAAATTGTTAGTCCTCGGCCCTTTCACGAGGATCTTCGTTTAGTTGTGACGTGAAAGGATGGCACCAACTTTTTTTATTCACCTGACGAGGGCGATAGTTTGGCCCATAACAATTTAGTTGGTGAAAAGCATCGCGTCTACATACACGAGGCGACGCCAAATAATATTTGAAGGGCAGTAGCAGCAATAAAACTGATACTGTATTAAATCTTTAAACAAGCCATAACAAAAACTGGCGCTTAATTTAAGAAACTCCGAAAACGCACCGGATTTCTTTTCCAATCATGAAATTTTCATCATAAAGTGCGCTATGTGTACCCAATTTATTACTAAAAAATGTATTCCTGCTTATTGTAAATTTGTTATCATTCAGTTTTTACCGTTTCCCAATTTTTGGCAGATTGGAACAGGATTCAGCGATGAAGCACTTCAGACACATACCGAATTTTTCAAGAGCCACATAATTTCAGAGCCAAAGTCCTATTATAGATTCGATGCCTCCCATGAGCCCGACCATTGGTTTGATGTGGTACAAGTATGGGAAATCAAGTGCGCCGATTTGTCGCTATCACCAGTACACCGGGCTGCAATTGGAATTGTAAGTGCTTCCATTGAGTGTAAATTTAGACGCATACGGAGTGGTTTGGATATTATTACCTTGTCCCATAATTTTATTATCGATGTTAATACATCCTACAATCACAATTGAAGTTATTTTTAAAAAGACACTAAATGTAGGGCGGGTTGCTGTCTTGACCACCTTGTATATAGGACGAGCCTTACTAACAGACCATCCATCATTTTGTCTATTATCTTCACGAAAGAGTTCTTAAAAATAGTTTTCATCATATTACCATTTTTAGGTTGATCCAGAAAAAGGTATTTCTTTAAGATTTCCTAGATTTATAAGGATTAGAGATGATAAAGGAGTCGAAGACGCTACTTCTGCGCAACAGGTTGCGGATATGTACAATAGCCAGGACCAGATTAAAGATCAGCAAGGGACAAAGAATGCGGAAGAAGATTTTTATTAAATTTTGTTTTATACTCTCTTAGATGTATGTTTCTTATTAATCAAGTAAATTATTAAAAGACTGGTAATATTTTTTGTTTTATTTGACTGGTGTGTGGTGTTTATGAAAATGCCGTTTCACTTCTTAGAGCTGGTCTTCAAAATGAAAATATCAATAGACATAATTTGTACTTACTAATATCTTTGGTTTTTGGTATTCACCATTGCGTTTCATACATTCAAATATTTATAAATATCCTGACATCGTTTTTATTTAGTAAAAAATAATTAAAACAATTTCCCTTAATATCTGAAATGTAAATAATTAAATTAAGAATATCTTAATATCCTATTTTTTTATTTAAGCATATCTTAGATATTGTTTATGATTTAACAGTATTACCCTAGTATTACCATAGAACATATAAAAGTCTAGCGCTGCAACCCATCAGACACTATTTTCCAATCTGCCCATGGTAATGGTGAGATATCGATGCTGAATGCTGAGTAGAAGCATGTGGCAGAAAAGAGGTCGGTGCCTAATAGGATATGAAAGGCTGTTAGCAACAACGATGACAATATTTACAGAATATGATTTTATATATTATTTGTAAAAAATTAATATATTCCTCAAGTTTTCTGGTTTTAGTTGTTTTAAAGTAATTTTTTGAAACCGATTAGATGTTATAGAATGTTCTAAAGACTTTCTCATAATATTTTAGTTACGTTTACTTTATATATACCGGGTGCTGACTTTGAATACGCTCCATAGGGAAAATACATGCGTTTGTGGAATTTTTCAATTTCTTGCTCCCCAAGTTGAAAAACACGCTGAAAACAAGGTGTACGCAGAAGGGACGTTAATTTTACAGAGATTACATCTACTTTTTATTTTTAAAATATCAAATTAAATGATTAATTTAAAAAATATGAAATAATTTATAGAGATGGTGTAGTAATAGCACCAAATCTGGCGTGCGAATCCCGCCGGCGTGGCTTAGTTGTTACACTTATGCTTTGTAACATGAACTCCGGGAGTTCGAGCCCGCTCTTCGGATTTATTTTTTTTTTAATTTTTTTTATGGTAAGCCTTTTATGTCTATAAAACCAACTGTGTTATTATTTTCTAAAAAACACATCATACAAAATACATGCATTTTTGGGTTTCATAAAAAATTAAATAATAAAACAGTTTTAAATTTTCCGTTACACATTTAATAATAACCATTAAATCGTTTATCGCTAATTATTAACGCAAATAAAAATCTAAATTAAATCAAATGTTCGAATGAGGTACATCTACATTCAAAAAGTAATCAAACGGTTAGAAAACTGTCTCCGCACTTGAGCAAGTGTTCTTGCTGTAATTTATCTACAACATTCAATAATATTGTGTATTTAGAGAATAATATCACAATTGCAATTACAAAAATAAAGCATTTATAATAACAAAAATAATAAAAAAAAATGAAGCTAAAGAGCGGATTCGAACTGCCGAGTTCGCGTTACAAAGCAGATGCGTAACCACTAAGCCACGCGGGCGGGATGGCCATGTCGGATTTGGTGCTATTACTACACCATCCTTATAAATTATTTCATATTTTTTTTAATTAATTACTTAATTTGATATTCTAAAAATAAAAAGTAAATGTAATCTCTGTAAAATTAACGTCCCTTCTGCCTCCACCTTGTTTTCGAAGCGTTTTTCAACTTGGGGAGCAGGAAATTGAAAAATTCCACAAACGCATGTATTTTACCTATGGAGCGTATTCAAAGTCAGCACCCGGTATACAGCGAAAATGAAATTAGTTTGTTTTGTAGACCGAAACCTTAGTTCGAAATTGACCAGGGAGACATGTAATAGGGCTATTCCGTTTACTGTTTCCAATTTGTGCATTTCTTTATCATTGAAAATTATTGCATTACAATGTAATTTGTTGCATAGTTTGCATTCAAATAAAGCGTTTTCTAGCTTGGAATAACAACTGCACACGAATTTGGAGCGCGGGGCGCGTTAACTGTGATGATAGTTTACAATTTGTTCATTTCTTTATCATTGAAAATTATTGCATTAAAATGTAATTTGTGGTATAGTTTGCATTCAAATAAAGGGTTTTCTAGCTTAGAATAACGACTGGACACGAACTTGGAGCGCGGGGCGCTTTAACTGTGATGAAAGCTTACAATTTGTTCATTTCTTTACTGTAGAAAATTATTGCATTGAAATGTAATTTGTGGGATAGTTTGCATTTAAATAAAGCGTTTTCTAGCTTAGAATAACAACTGGACACGAACTTGGAGCGCGGGGCGCATTAACTGTGATGATAGTTTACAATTTGTTCATTTCTTTATCATTGAAAATTATTGCATTAAAATGTAATTTGTGGTATAGTTTGCATTCAAATAAAGCGTTTTCTAGCTTAGAATAACAACTGGACACGAACTTGGAGCGCGGGGCGCTATAACTGTGATGAAAGTTTACAATTTGTTAATTTCTTTATCATTGAAAATTATTGCATTAAAATGTAATTTGTGGTATAGTTTGCATTCAAATAAAGCGTTTTCTAGCTTAGAATAACAACTGGACACGAACTTGGAGCGCGGGTCGCTTTAACTGTGATGAAAGTTTACAATTTGTTAATTTCTTTATCATTGAAAATTATTGCATTAAAATGTAATTTGTGGTATAGTTTGCATTCAAATAAAGCGTTTTCTAGCTTAGAATAACAACTGCACACGAATTTGGAGCGCGGGGCGCTTTAACTGTGATGAAGGTTTACAATTTGTTCATTTCTTTATCATTGAAAATTATTGCATTAAAATGTAATTTGTGGTATAGTTTGCATTCAAATAAAGCGTTTTCTAGCTTAGAATAACAACTGGACACGAACTTGGAGCGCGGGGCGCTTTAACTGTGATGAAAGTTTACAATTTGTTAATTTCTTTACTGTAGAAAATTATTGCATTGAAATGTAATTTGTGGGATAGTTTGCATTCAAATAAAGCGTTTTCTAGCTTAGAATAACAACTGGACACGAACTTGGAGCGCGGGGCGCTTTAACTGTGATGAAAGCTTACAATTTGTTCATTTCTTTACTGTAGAAAATTATTGCATTGAAATGTAATTTGTGGGATAGTTTGCATTCAAATAAAGCGTTTTCTAGCTTAGAATAACAACTGGACACGAACTTGGAGCGCGGGGCGCTTTAACTGTGATAAAAGTTTACAATTTGTTCATTTCTTTACTGTAGAAAATTATTGCATTGAAATGTAATTTGTGGTATAGTTTGCATTCAAATAAAGCGTTTTCTAGCTTAGAATAACAACTGGACACGAACTTGGAGCGCGAGACGCTTTAAATGTGATGAAAGTTTACAATTTGTTCATTTTTTTACTGTAGAAAATTATTGCATTGAAATGTAATTTGTGGTATAGTTTGCATTCAAATAAAACGTTTTCTAGCTTAGAATAACAACTGGACACGAACTTGGAGCGCGGGGCGCTTTAACTGTGATGAAAGTTTACAATTTGTTCATTTTTTTACTGTAGAAAATTATTGCATTGAAATGTAATTTGTGGTATAGTTTGCATTCAAATAAAGCGTTTTCTAGCTTAGAATAACAACTGGACACGAACTTGGAGCGCGGGGCGCTTTAACTGTGATGAAAGCTTACAATTTGTTCATTCCTTTACTGTAGAAAATTATTGCATTGAAATGTAATTTGTGGTATAGTTTGCATTCAAATAAAGCGTTTTCTAGCTTAGAATAACAACTGGACACGAACTTGGAGCGCGGGGCGCTTTAACTGTGATGAAAGTTTACAATTTGTTCATTCCTTTACTGTAGAAAATTATTGCATTAAAATGTAATTTGTGGTATAGTTTGCATTCAAATAAAGCGTTTTCTAGCTTAGAATAACAACTGCACACGAATTTGGAGCGCGGGGCGCATTAACTGTGATGATAGTTTACAATTTGTTCATTTCTTTATCATTGAAAATTATTGCATTAAAATGTAATTTGTGGTATAGTTTGCATTCAAATAAAGCGTTTTCTAGCTTAGAATAACGACTGGACACGAACTTGGAGCGCGGGGCGCTTTAACTGTGATGAAGGTTTACAATTTGTTCATTTCTTTATCATTGAAAATTATTGCATTAAAATGTAATTTGTGGTATAGTTTGCATTCAAATAAAGCGTTTTCTAGCTTAGAATAACAACTGGACACGAACTTGGAGCGCGGGGCGCTTTAACTGTGATGAAAGTTTACAATTTGTTCATTCCTTTACTGTAGAAAATTATTGCATTAAAATGTAATTTGTGGTATAGTTTGCATTCAAATAAAGCGTTTTCTAGCTTAGAATAACAACTGGACACGAACTTGGAGCGCGGGGCGCTTTAACTATGATGAAAGTTTACAATTTGTTCATTCCTTTACTGTAGAAAATTATTGCATTAAAATGTAATTTGTGGTATAGTTTGCATTCAAATAAAGCGTTTTCTAGCTTAGAATAACAACTGGACACGAACTTGGAGCGCGGGGCGCTTTAACTGTGATGAAAGTTTACAATTTGTTCATTTCTATACCATTGAAAATTATTGCATTGAAATGTAATTTGTGGGATAGTTTGCATTCAAATAAAGCGTTTTCTAGCTTAGAATAACAACTGGACACGAACTTGGAGCGCGGGGCTCTTTAACTGTGATGAAAGTTTACAATTTGTTCATTCCTTTACTGTAGAAAATTATTACATTAAAATGTACTTTGTGGTATAGTTTGCATTCAAATAAAGCGTTTTCTAGCTTAGAATAACAACTGGACATGAACTTGGAGCGCGGGGCGCTTTAACTGTGATGAAAGTTTACAATTTGTTCATTTCTTTACCATTGAAAATTATTGCATTGAAATGTAATTTGTGTGATAGTTTGCATTCAAATAAAGCTTTTTCTAGCTTAGAATAATAACTGGACACGAACTTGGAGCGCGGGGCGCTTTAACTGTGATGAAAGTTTACAATTTGTTCATTTCTTTACCATTGAAAATTATTGCATTGAAATGTAATTTGTGGGATAGTTTGCATTCAAATAAAGCGTTTTCTAGCTTAGAATAACAACTGGACACGAACTTGGAGCGCGGGACGCTTTAACTGTGATGAAAGTTTACAATTTGTTCATTCCTTTACCATTGAAAATTATTGCATTGAAATGTAATTTGTAGGATAGTTTGCATTCAAATAAAGCGTTTTCTAGCTTAGAATAACAACTGGACACGAACTTGGAGCGCGGGACGCTTTAACTGTGATGAAAGTTTACAATTTGTTCATTTCTTTACCATTGAAAATTATTGCATTGAAATGTAATTTGTAGGATAGTTTGCATTCAAATAAAGCGTTTTCTAGCTTAGAATAATAACTGGACACGAACTTGGAGCGCGAGACGCTTTAAATGTGATGAAGGGTTTACATTTGTTTCATTTTTTTACTGTAGAAAATTATTGCATTAAAATGTAATTTGTGGTATAGTTTGCATTCAAATAAAGCGTTTTCTAGCTTAGAATAACAACTGGACACGAACTTGGAGCGCGGGGCGCTTTAACTTTGATGAAAGTTTACAATTTGTTCATTTCTTCACCTTTGAAAATTATTGCATTAAAATGTAATTTGTGGTATAGTTTGCATTCAAATAAAGCGTTTTCTAGCTTAGAATAACAACTGGACACGAACTTGGAGCGCGGGACGCTTTAACTGTGATGAAAGTTTACAATTTGTTCATTCCTTTACTGTAGAAAATTATTGCATTAAAATGTAATTTGTGGTATAGTTTGCATTCAAATAAAGCCTTTTCTAGCTTAGAATAACAACTGGACACGAACTTGGAGCGCGGGGCGCTTTAACTGTGATGAAAGTTTACAATTTGTTCATTCCTTTACTGTAGAAAATTATTGCATTAAAATGTAATTTGTGGTATAGTTTGCATTCAAATAAAGCGTTTTCTAGCTTAGAATAACAACTGCACACGAATTTGGAGCGCGGGGCGCATTAACTGTGATGATAGTTTACAATTTGTTCATTTCTTTATCATTGAAAATTATTGCATTAAAATGTAATTTGTGGTATAGTTTGCATTCAAATAAAGCGTTTTCTAGCTTAGAATAACGACTGGACACGAACTTGGAGCGCGGGGCGCTTTAACTGTGATGAAGGTTTACAATTTGTTCATTTCTTTATCATTGAAAATTATTGCATTAAAATGTAATTTGTGGTATAGTTTGCATTCAAATAAAGCGTTTTCTAGCTTAGAATAACAACTGGACACGAACTTGGAGCGCGGGGCGCTTTAACTGTGATGAAAGTTTACAATTTGTTAATTTCTTTACTGTAGAAAATTATTGCATTGAAATGTAATTTGTGGGATAGTTTGCATTCAAATAAAGCGTTTTCTAGCTTAGAATAACAACTGGACACGAACTTGGAGCGCGGGGCGCTTTAACTGTGATGAAAGTTTACAATTTGTTCATTTTTTTACTGTAGAAAATTATTGCATTGAAATGTAATTTGTGGTATAGTTTGCATTCAAATAAAGCGTTTTCTAGCCTAGAATAACAACTGGACACGAACTTGGAGCGCGGGGCGCTTTAACTGTGATGAAAGCTTACAATTTGTTCATTTCTTTACTGTAGAAAATTATTGCATTGAAATGTAATTTGTGGGATAGTTTGCATTCAAATAAAGCGTTTTCTAGCTTAGAATAACAACTGGACACGAACTTGGAGCGCGGGGCGCTTTAACTGTGATGAAAGTTTACAATTTGTTCATTCCTTTACTGTAGAAAATTATTGCATTGAAATGTAATTTGTGGTATAGTTTGCATTCAAATAAAGCGTTTTCTAGCTTGGAATAACAACTGCACACGAATTTGGAGCGCGGGGCGCATTAACTGTGATGATAGTTTACAATTTGTTCATTTTTTTATCATTGAAAATTATTGCATTAAAATGTAATTTGT
>JABXWE010061877.1:0-15037 GCA_014611495.1 Limonius californicus
CAACGGGATGTAGTTCCAAATAAACATATGTGTGTTATTACACATCTTAGAATACATTTTTCATTTATTCAAGGTGAGATTTTGCATTTATTTGGAAGATTGGTTCTCTTACTAACCTAAATCTAATTTTGTTACAGGAATAGAATTAAATTATTAATCATTTTATTACTGAAGAAGACTAATGTAAAGTCGAAATATATTTAATTTTGAAGATTTATGAAGTGCATTTTCATTATTTAAACCAATATTTTGATGTTTTCGGCTGCATAATATTCCCTATTCAATAAATAATTATAAACTGCCAGCCGTTTTTCCAATGATAGAAGAATTATTATTAGCCGTTTAGATCCCGGTGTCGGGCAAAGGCTTCTCCCATCTGTTTCCAATTGGTTTTGTTTCTCGTCTTTAACAACCACGACTGTCTGCTGCTTCTGCTATTTCTGCTTCCCATCTCTGGTGTGGTCCCCCTCTTTTTCTTTGTCCATTCTTTGGCTTCCATTTTGACGTTCTCAGGGCCCAGCGTGTTGTGGACAGCCGACCTACATGTCCTGCCCAATTCAATTTTAAATGTTTGCATACTTCCACAATATCTTTTGTTCCCATTCTTCTTCTTATATCTTTTATTCTCACGTTGCCACTTAACTTGATATTTAACAAGGATCTTTCCATTTTTGATTGCCTAATACTTACTTTCTGATATAGTTTCTTATTTAAAGTCCATGTTTGAGCACCATAAGTCATGGTCGGGATTACACACTTGTTAAATACACTTCTTTTTAGATTTATGGAAATATCACTATTTTTTAAAATATGTTTTAGGGACCAGAAGCATTTCCAACTCATGTCGATTCTTCTATACATTTCCCGCTCGGTTCTGCTCCCAAGTATAAAATCTCTTGGACATATTTTACAGTTTCATCTCCCAGTACTAAATCGTTTGATAGTCTGTTTGACATTAAGTTAGTTTTTTCAAAATTTATTTTTAGGCCCGTCTTACTGCTTTCTTCACTTAATTCCTTTAGTGTTGCACTACTTTCAGCTAACAGGATCACGTCGTCGGCAAATCTCACGTTTGATAACCTTTTACCACTTATATCGATGCTGTATTTTTCCCATTTTAAATTGTGGAAAATGTCTTCTAGAGTGGCTGTGAATAGGTTAGGAGACAGGGGGTCGCCTTGCTTTACTCCCCTTTCAATACTAAAGTACTCTCCATCTCTTTTTAGTCTTATTTTTGCTTTGTATAATTCTTCGATGATTCAGACATACTTTGCTGGAACTCTCTGATTTATTAAGGCCTGGATCATAGCACCATGTTGTAAGCTGTCGAAGGCTTTGGAGTAATCCACAAATGCTAGATGGATAGGTTTGTTGTATTCTTGGCATTTTTCCATTATTTGAGTAATTGGTTGAAGGTTGTCCATTGCTGAATACCCACTTCTAAATCCTGCCTGCTCTGGTGGTTGGTTTCCATTCAAAATATTAATTATTCTTCCTTTAATACTGATTGCAAATACTTTGTACAAGATTGGTATAAGGCTAATTGGTCTGTAGTTTTTTTTTAATCGCTTCTTTACTACCTTTCTTATGCAGTAATACTATGGTAGTAGCTTTCCATTGTTCTACTATTACCTCGTCCTGTATTATTTTGTTAAAAAGCGCTTTTAATATCTCTATGGCTTCCTCGGGTAGCCATTTTAATTGTTTGTTAGATATTCTGTCTTTTCCTGGGGCTTTGTCTTTCTTTAGCGTACTTATGGTTTTCTTTATTTCTTCTACTTCTATTTCATGCCAGGCATTTGTTTCATTTAGTTCGTTTATTTCCCCGATCCTGGGAACCTCTGTGTTTCTACTGCTGCTAAATATTTCTTTGTAGTGTTCTGTTGCTACTTGGATTATCTCTTTTCTTTCCTCTTCAACTTTCTTGTTTATTAATTTGCTGATCCATTGCTTCCCTTTGCTGAGCTCCTTCCTCAGTTTCCTTGTTGAGTCCGCTTCCTCCATTATCTCTTCTATTTTTCCTTTCTCATAACGTCTTATATTGTTGCGGATTTCTCTCTTTGTAAGTTTGTCGAGTTCTGCGTATTCTACCCTGGCTCTGATATTATTCCCTTTTTTCATTTCTTCTCTCTTTTTTATTAATTGTTTCGTTTTTTCCGTCAATTTCCCAGTTTTCGGGTTTGCCTTTTCTTCGGATTCTGTTTGCGTATTTCTTATTATTCTCTCTAACTCATTGTACAGATTCTGTACATTATGTTCTGCGATTCTTGAGTTTTCTATAGCTTTTCCTGATATTTCTACCTGAAACTTTTAGAAATTTAGAAATGAGAACATTTTTTTATAATAGTACCACCTAATGTAACGGCGCCCCCTTAAATGAAGTTATATTAATTAAACATACATTTCATGCTAGTGAAAACCTTTGTTATCCACATGATATGTTACAGTTTTTATTACAAATTTTATATAACTTTCTAGGGGAATGTTTACATTAAGGACAGCAACACCCGTAGTAACTGAACCGTTACCACTTCCAAAGTTGTGTTTAACTGGAAAAGCACCACCTAGGGGTGTTACTGTTGAACTCAGTCATATAGACTATCCACAGAATATGCAGCATTGGCCACTATTTCATAATGGAGTTGCAAATGGACTGCGAATTTCTCCTGATGCTCATAATATTGATTCCACATGGATCATATTTAATAAACCAAAAAATGGTGTTGAAACAAATATGGAACACGCAGGATTCTTAATGGCATTAGGGCTTAATGGTCACCTGCCAAACCTTACAGTGTTGAACACTTATGATTATTTGAGCAAATCGAATGAAATGACAAGTATTGGTATAATTTTAGGTAGAATTCTTAATAATAATCTTATGTAAATTTTATTTAATTAATTATATTTTCTAGGCCTATCAGCTGCTATGCGTGGCACAGCAAATAAAGTGTCAAGTGTAACTAAAATGCTAAGTATACATGTAGAAGCTCTCTTGCCTCCAACATCAATGGAGCTTGATGTACCTCAAAATGTGCAAGTAGCCGCATTACTTGGTGTAGGTTTAGTCTATCAGGGTTCTGCACATCGTCACATAACTGAAGTTCTACTGGCGGAAATTGGGCGTCCTCCAGGTCCTGAAATGGAAAATAGCATAGATAGAGAATCGTATTCATTAGCTGCAGGATTGGCTTTAGGCTTAGTCACCTTAAGACAAGGTGGAAGGCCTTCAGGGCTGTCGGATCTAAATGTACCTGATACTTTACATTATTACATGATAGGAGGTAATAAAAGGCAATTGGAAGGTAAACTACAGAACAATTTCAAGAAATTGAAATCAATTATTTGTTATTTTTTATTTACGAAGGTTCTCAGAAAGATAAGTATAAAGTTCCATCATTTCAAATCAGAGAAGGATCCACTGTAAATCTGGATGTAACAGCACCTGGAGCAACTCTCGCTTTAGGACTTATGTATTTGGGAACTGGTAATAAAGCTTTAGCTGATTGGATGTCTCCACCTAGAACAGAATATTTATTAGACTTCGTTAGACCCGACTTTTTAATGCTAAGAATCTTATCCAGAGGTATTTATTATTGTTACATCAAAGAGTGTTAAATGATTTCTGGAATGACAAAAATGCATCTATTGCAGGTTTAATCATGTGGGATGATATAAGAGCTGATCGAGACTGGGTAGAAAATCAAATTCCTGAAACTATTCGTCCTTTTTGTATGGTCAAGCCGGCATCAACATCATGTGATATTGATTATGAAGCAATGAAGTAAGTTGATGGGATTTTTATGGCAAAACGAAAAATAAATTTTATCATTTTAGTCAAGCTTACTGTAATATAGTTGCTGGAGCTTGTTTTGCCATGGGCTTAAAATATGCAGGTTCGGCCAATCAAGAAGCATTTACTACTCTGCTACACTTTTGCCACATGTTTACTTCCTTAACTGCAAAATCAATTGCGGAACTAGCGGGAAAACCCACAATTGAGACATGCCTTAATGTGGTTTTGCTTTCAGCTTCCATGGTAAGTAAAAAAATAATAAATATAATAAAATAGAGGGTGTTCCCAAAAGCCAAAATGTTTTTTGTGCAATAGCCATATAGTAAGAAGGACTGTTTATTTAATACTATTGACAATGAAAAACATAAAAAGTGTTTCTTAACAGCTGCGATATAAAAAACACATTTTGTTTAAAAATTAATAACTTTCCACTTGGTACACATATTAACTTAAAAGTGTAGCACATTGTAGAAAAAGAATCGAATGTTATAAAGCATACAAAAAAATTATTCTTGAGTTAAGATCATAACTTTTTACTTTGAAAAATTCAAAGTAACCGTGTATTAACCTTAGACGGCAGAAACAGGGTCTCAGTAGCCCCCCAATGTTTTTAAATAATTGCGGCGTCGTTATCCAAAATACTGCTTTATGTGTTTGTGTATTCCTCGAAGCTGTTATGAAGATGCTTTAGAATGAATTTCGTGGAAAAAATGTTTGGTATACCTGAGATAATCCGCTGATATCACTTGAGACCTGAAGGTGTTTAATCTCAAATTAAACATGAATTTTTTTAAATATTTTAATTGTATTTTGTAATTCTAGTGACCTGATTATGACATTGTAGGTTTACATTTCAGCTTAATAATTATTATTGCATAGCTCAGGTTACACAACATAATATAGTAATTTAATGAAAATGCAACTCAGCGTCAGCAGTTGAGTAAATTGCACTTTAAAATAGGATAGTATAATGCTGTATTTAGCTTTAATTATTGTATATAAACGAAGAATCTTTTTAATAAAGACAGTAAAGAACCAAACTCGTTCTTACTCAAATACGTTCTATGACCAGAGCCTAAAATCTCTGGGGGTGAGGCTGCCCTCAGCATAGAACCCTTCAGTTATCAGTGACATGACCACAACGTCTTAATTCCTTGACCCCAGTCTGGGCTAGGAGCTGATCAACTCAACTAAAGTGTTTTTAAAAGAAACACTTCAAAAAAAAGAACTTCACAGTGAATCAAAACTAACTGTTGAAGGCTTTTTTTACATGGTCCTTCGAGCCGGATTGGCTTATACCAGAAGAAAATTTTGGATTATCAATGGAAAGCGAGCCGTAAACAGCATGGAGTCACGTCAAAACAGAAGACAACCCAGCAGACGTCCTGTCAAGAGGAATCGATCCAGCCAACCTGAAGAATAATCAACAATGGTGGTTCGGACCTCGTTGGCTACAAGAAATTAGTCAAAAACAGAGAAGAATAGAAGAAATACCTTCAACAAAAGAAGAAGCGAAACTCTGTTATCAAATCACAGTAGTGAAAAAAGAAAATGATCTTATAGAACGTTTCTCGTCCCTAACAAGAATGGTCCGAGTAGTTTCCTATTGCCGCAGATTCATAGGAAGATATAATAATAAAAATTCATTCAATGGCATGATCTCAGTACAAGAATATGAAGATACCCTTAAACAACTCATCAAAATGGTTCAACAATCAGAATTCAAGAATGATATCCAATCCATCCTCAGATGCAACGAAGTACCAAAACGAAGCAACATCTCCACCTTAAGACCGTTCATTGACAACGATGGAATCTTACGCGTTGGGGGAAGATTAGAAACTCCCAGCTGCCATTCAACGAAAAACATCCAATCATATTACCAAATGGTAACCGCATCTCAAAATTAATAATACAAGACGCTCATTCCACAACACTTCATGGTGGAAATCAGACAACATTGGCCAATACCAGAGAACCGAATCCGCCAAGTGTCGCATTCAGAAGAATAAAATATGGTCCATCATCTGGAAACAATTGTATACAGCCAACACATGGATGTTCATCACGGACAAACCAACCAGAGTAGCAGTTGTTTGCAGTGGAGTCCGGGAAGATGCAACGCTAAACGTTACAGGCATTATTCAAATTTCACAAAACTGCGTCATCAAAACCGCACAAATTGTGTTAACGCCAAGAATATTCGAAAAAGTAGTTGTGACAAGTTTCGCTAAACCAGTAAAAATAGCATTAAATACATCTTTAGAATGGGTCAGCAGTTCCCGCAAACCAATCCAAAAGGAACCAGTCTACGAAGTCTCCGACCCAATAGCAGGACTAAAACACGAAGAAGAAAGTTTTCAACTGGACCTCCAGGAGAACCATTGGAAAACCGTGAAAAGGCACTCCACCATTACTAGTGGACTCACAACAATAATAATAATAAGCATAAACATAATTGCATGGATCATCGGGAGAACCATCCAGCAACACCGACAACCAGTCCAACGTGGTCAGCAACCAAATCAAGTTCAACCCGAAACCGAAGAATTCGTGATGGAACCGATTTATGGTCAAATCAGCCACAATCCCAGGCCAGCTCCACGGAGACAGTCGTCGGAGGTGGCAGAATGTTTAATCTCAAATTAAACATGAATTTTTTTAAAATATTTTAATTGTATTTTGTAATTCTAGTGACCTGATTATGACATTGTAGGTTTACATTTCAGCTTAATAATTATTATTGCATAGCTCAGGTTACACAACATAATATAGTAATTTAATGAAAATGCAACTCAGCGTCAGCAGTTGAGTAAATTGCACTTTAAAATAGGATAGTATAATGCTGTATTTAGCTTTAATTATTGTATATAAACGAAGAATCTTTTTAATAAAGACAGTCAAGAACCAAACTCGTTCTTACTCAAACACGTTCTATGACCAAAGCCTAAAATCTCTGGGGGTGAGGCTGCCCTCAGCATAGAACCCTTCAGTTATCAGTGACATGACCACAACGTCTTAATTCCTTGACCCCAGTCTGGGCTAGGAGCTGATCAACTCAACTAAAGTGTTTTTAAAAGAAACACTTCTAAAAAAAAAAGAACTTCACAGTGAATCAAAAACTAACTGTTGAAGGCTTTTTTTACAGAAGGTTTGCTTTCATTGTAGACAATGAAAACAAACATAATAATAGGTGTAATCATCATCATCGTTGGCCATCTAGTTCTTTGTGGACCATTGCCTCCTTTAACCCTTCCGTGACCGTGCGGGGTAACTGAGTTACCCCAGAAGTAATTGTTTTTAAATATTTTCTTAAATAATGTATTCACGGCATTGCCCGTTCATGTATGCCTCCAATAAACATTAGCGTAGGTTATTACATCATATTTGCTTGTAATTTTGATTTTTAGAAATATTTTTTTTAACATTTTCTTCCTGGGGTAACCTAGTTACCCCGCACGGCCTGTCGTGCTTCACCGAATTGAATTTCTCGAACAAGTTGAATCGTGCATAAAATGCGTTTATTGCATTGACTAATCAGCGGTTCTGCATGAATCATTGAATGCAGGTCTTGAACAGGTTGAATCTTGCGTAATGTGCTCTTAGTTTATATTATTGTGTACAAGTGTAAGCGGTTCAGTGTTATTTTGCTCTTCACAATGGCACGCAAATATTTGACAGACGATGAATTATGTAGCATTTTGGAAGCAAGTGATAGTGATACTGAATATGAAATTAGCGAAGATGAAGAAAGTGACGTAGAGGATCATGTAGAAGAGGAAGTACATAATCCTGATGAAGTTGAAGCTGAAGAAGAAAGTGTAGAGTTGCCTAACACATCGAGTATAATTGTTTATAAATCAAACTTTATCACAAGAAATTGCCATGCCTAATGTACAGAGAGAAAATTGAATTACAAAAATGTTCATAAGCAAATAAATTACGCTATTGACTTATTTTTGGAACAAAATACCAAACAACCAGAACAGCACCCACCTGTAAATATTCCTCAAAATGCTGCAAGTCCAAGGTGCTCATTCTGTCCTCCAAAACATGACGGAAAGTCAAAAATATCATGTCACATATGCGGTAAAACAATCTGCAATGCCCATCGGAAGGAAATAAAAAAATAATTTTGTCTTGAATGCGAACAGTTGGAGAATTAATCATTTTACATTTACTTCATTTATTTAGAATATATAAATTTTTATTTGTATCGTCAGTAAATCAAATACTTAGGAGAACTGCTTTGTTGCATTTATTTTGACTTGTAATATCTTTAAAATAAATATAAAACAAGTAAAGTACCAAAAATTTAAAGAAAACCATGGGGTAACTGAGTTACCCCTCACGGGCTGCCACGTAAATTCCATTAGCAAGGTCACGGGCGGGTTAAGAATCTTCTTCCATCTATTTCTGCCTCCAGCTCTTGTCTTCCAGTGGCATATTTCGAGTACTCGTAGATCCTTCTCTATCTCATCTAGGTATCTCATTTTTGGTTGGCCTATGCCTCTTCTGCCCTCAGGTCTGCCTTCTAGGGTTTACCTTAGTGGATCCTCCAAGCTCATCCTCTGATAGTGACCGATCCATCGCAATCTTCAAATTCTTACTGTCTTTGTTGTCTGGTTCGTCATATATTTGGTAGAGTTCGAAGTTGTAGCATCTGCGCCACATTCCATTTTCGTTTACTGCCCCATATATGCTTCTTAGGATCTTGCATTCGAAGCCTTGTAGTGCAGTTCATCTCGTTTGGTAATTATCCATGTTTCTGAACCATACATCAGTACTGGTTCTATTAACGTTTAAATTTTATTTTTTGTGTTTGGAGATGTTGGATCTAAGATGTTTCAGTAATCCATTATAACATTTATTCGCTAGATGTATTCTTCTCTGAATTTCTGCACTGTTGTTATTTTCTGTATTAACTTCTGACCCTAGGTAGACGAATTCCTTCACTGCCTCAAAGCTTTACTTATCTATGGTAAGGTTTTGGTGGAATATTGGGTGCTGTCCTTTACATGCCACAACCATATATTTGGTTGTTTGCTCGTTGATTTGTAGGCCCATTTCTTTTGTAGCTTCTTCAAGATTTACAAAAGCTTCTTTGACAGCTAGTGGGCTTCTTCCCATAATGTCTATATCGTCTGCGTATGCTAATTCCTGAATGGACTTGTTAAATATCATTCCGTTAGTGTTGATCTTGGATGTTCTGATGACTTTTTCAAGGGCTATGTTAAAAAGCAGACAGGAAAGGGCGTCTCCTTAGCGTAGACCTTTTACAGTATTGAATGGGTGTGATCGGTCATTTTGTATTTGCACTCTGCTTTCAATTTTCTTCATTGTTAAGTTAACTAATTTGACAAGGTGCTTCCCTGCTTATGCTATCATATGCACTTTTAAAATCGATAAATAGATGGTGTGTTTCGATATTAAATTTGTTGTTGATTTACCTTGTTGGAATCCACACTGGTATTTCCCTATTATTTCCTCAGTACATGGTCTCAGTCCTTCCAATAGGATATTATAAAAGATCTTATATGCTACGTTTAATAGGGTGATTCCTCAGTAGTTGGCACAGTTAAGTTGATCCTCTTTTTTGTGGATTGGGCATATAATACCGCAGTTTCACTCATCTGGGATTGTCGCTTGTTGTCATACTTTTCTAAGGAGTTTGTGTATTACTTCAGTTAGTTTATCTCTCCCTTCCTTAAACAGTTCGATTGGTAGGTTGTCTGAAACTGGTGCCTTATTGGACTTCAGTTTCTTTATTGATTTTCGCACTTCTTGTAGTCTCAGGGGGTTCTGTTTTTCTTCTTCTTCTATTTCATTCGTTAATTGTTCGTAGTTTCATGGTAATTCTTTACTTCCTGGTAAATCACTATTGCTTGAGTTGTCCTTGTTCTTGTCTAATTGCTCTCTGAAGTGTTCTCTCCATCTTTGTAGTATTTCCTGTTTATTGCTAATGATGTTGTTTTTATCTCTGCATATAGTTGATCATGGTTTAAATTCTTTCCTTTCATTATTTAATTGTTTGTAAAATATTCTAGTTTCTCTGTGGTTGTTTAGTTGTTCTAGCTCCACCAGCTGCCTTTCGTTGTGTGCCTTATTTTTTGCTTTATGTATTTTCTTTTCTTAGTTTTAGATATTCTTCTTGCACGGTGTGTTTGTTGCGTTCTTCTGTACGCCATATTTTTTTCAGTTGTTGCCTTTTTGCATTCGTCGTCGAACTAATTATTTTGTTTTTTTGGGAACTGTTTTCGCAAGAGTTCATCCGCTGCCTTCTGCATTATGGTTTTACATTTTTCCCATAATTCATTTATGCTGCAATTTTCATCAATAATGCCATGTGAGAGGTTGTTGTTTAAGGCTCTACTAAATTCAGCTGTTATGAAGATGCTTTAGAATGAATTTCGTGGAAAAAATGCTTGGTATACCTGAGATACCTGATATCATTTGAGACCTGAAGGTTTGCTTTCAGTGTAGGCAATGAAAACAAATATAATAATAAGCGTGATAGGTTAAATTTATTTATTAGACTTATGGACAGGTTACTGTAAAAAAAGCAAATAATGTTAGAAGTAATTTTTACGCTATTTGTTAGAAGAATTTTTATTGAATAAACGTGTTATGTCAGGATGTGGAAATTATTAACTTTTTAAGTCTGCAGGTCAATAACTGCAAATGGTTGTAAAAAGCAAAAGTATTGCAATTACGTTATCATATGCAAGATTTTATTTGGAGCATAAACATTTTGGTGTTTCAAAATTGATGTAAAAACACCATAATATGAGCTCACTAAACTCTATTTGTTGAGCATTGAGCTAGAACGTAAACAAACGCTTGACAGGTGCGTTGATTTACCGGATGTGTATTTACGTAATATTCCTTGCGTTTTTAAATTAACGTTCAGAATTCTTTTTTAGAAGAATTGGTGGTGGTTCTGAAAAGAATCATTTTTTTAAGTAAAGATGTTTTATGGACTTGGAGACATCTGCATTATAAATATTGACGTAAAAGCAATCCACTGTTAAGTAGTCCAATGCGTGGTTGACAAATAGGTGCATCACGTTAAATCTGGCAATCCATTAATTAGTTAGACACAAATAAATACATAATAGGGAAAGCATTAAAGGAATAATAAACACTTAATTATTAACAATTAATAAAATATAATAATAATTATCTGCTGTGTTTAACTAATGGCAAACTATTTACCGTTTAGTCAGAAATAATTTTCCTTTAACGAGTCGTTTAATGGCATTCTTGTCCATAATAAGACTATTATTTACGTAATGTGAAAATATTTAGAAATACACATTTGCAAACCTAACATTATTACGTACTTAACTGCTGTCGTCATCATTATCGTCATCATCACCATCATCTGAAGTATCACCACTTATATTAATTACTAATTGTTCAACATTAACCTCAATAATGTCGTCTAAATTGTACATTTTTGCTTCTTCTTTGGTAACATGGCTATCGCAATTAGCCCAGGCTTGAGGCGTCACCTCCGCTAGTCCTTCCAAGAGAAGACCCTTTACTTCATCAAGTTTAAAAGTTTTATTGTTATTTTCGTTCCGAAAAAAAATTCGTGAACCTACACAGAAATTTACCAAGCTTAGCAAGTTTAGGAATAAATTTGCCATATTGTGCAGAAAAATTACATTTTGTTTAAAAATAGCACGTACCTTCTTAAGAATTGCAAAAGAGAACAGCATCATCAATTTCATCTAAAAGTGTTTTTCTCCGGAAGATTTTGGAGAAGACAAAGTTTTAGTATACCGAAACTCCTTTAAAATTCTTTTTACTGTTGCAACACTAACACCCACTGTTTTAGCAACAAATTGTACAACGTCAGTCAGTAAAATCTCAGGATTTTCTTCTAACGTCGAATTATACAATTTTACTATTAATTGTTTTTCTTTTAAAGTAGTAGGACGCCCCCTACGATTACACGTATCTGGAACAACTTGCTCCATTTTAGGAAAATAAGCACCAGGTACTATACAAACGCTCCGAAAACCGATAAGCACTGCACAAAAAGCACACAAACTTAACCCGGTAATTACGAGTGCAAAGTAAAGGTTTTGAGCGTCAATTACTCCTTAAGTAATGAGGCATTAGCGTTATCTAGCGTAGACCAATCACAGCGCGCGCTCGGGTGAGTCAAATACGTGCATTTGTTGACGTTGTAGCTCAATGCTCAACAAATAGAGTTTAGAGACCTATTTCTGCCTTCCGTGCAACTGAAATTATTTATGCTGGGCGAGGGTTAATAAAGATAGCTTAATTGTTTCTTGCCTTACTTTGTTCAAATATGTATTATTTAATGATATCATTTGTATTGATAAAAGAAGCTTCAATTAAATACAGCCCAGTTGTCAATTGAAATAATGGTTTCCAAATTCACTAAACCTAATTTCATTGTATTGCTCAGTTTAGAAAGCAACCTTTTACAATTCTGACATAGCTCCAGTGTGATAACAACTTTGCTATATGAAATAGAATAGTAGTTTTTTTTTTGATGAATTCAGATATAGCTATCAATTTTTTCAATCATGTATAAAAAACAGGCAAAATATACATGGTGATTCTAAACATGTGCGAAAAACTTTCACCATGTATAATAATTGTGGATATTTAACCCCTAAATCAATCAGTAGTTTTTTAAAATTCGGCGCCTTTACGGATATGTGGCGTTTAAAATTTTTTTTACGTCTATTCACTAAAATGTAAATAAATTTCATGTCTCTTGTCCAATTTTGATGAACTTCGTTGTTTTGGAAAGCTAAAAATACAAGCATAATTTCCTGTCAAGAAAATGTACAGTTTGTAAAATGGATGAAACCCAACCCAGAAGTTAAAATTTTGGTGTAGAAATTTGTAAATTATGTACAGTGAAACCTCCTATTACAGGCACTCCCTACAAGCGGACACTTCCTATAAACGGACACATTTCGTAGAACCAATGTTCTGCTATTATTAACACATGTTAAATAGGCTCTTTTAACTGGACCCTCTAATACACGGACACGGACAGTTCATAAGCCTCATTTTTAGGAAAAATTGCCCCCCTTAACCGGACATCTAATTTGCGCATATTACATTATGTCACCGTCCTGGTGAAAATTAATACTAGTACTTCCTGTTATAAATATTTGAGCCTTATCACGGTTTTCGCAGAACTAATTTAAACGTTGTATTTCTTTACTGTAGTTTGTTTGTAAAATGCAGAACTTGTTGATTTATGAGTTTTATAAATTCGGACTTATATCACAGTATAAATATCTACGAATGCAGTAGCGAAACTTGGGCGTATTACTGGTGCTAGATTTTTGTGCGCATGCGTAGGTAGCGCCATGTTCGAAAGTAGTATCAGTCTCGGGTGTTCCCAATCTCAGCATAGTAAAACGTGGTATCACTACTGTTTTACTAGTTGTAAAGCGCTGTAACTAGTTTGTTTTAGTATTAGCGCTAATTAGAATTGTTTACAAAGTTAATTGTTTTCATATTTTACATATTATAACATAATGAGTAAAAAGAAGGGAGGTCATTGGTGTTCGGCACCTAATTGTACTTGTAATTTTGTGTAGTCAATGTCGACGAAATGTCTTTAAAATCACACTTATTCTATAATATTAGCAATGATGAAATTGTAGGTTTACATAATACGATATACCAAAAGAAATTACGTCCCGCAAACAGTGTCTTGGTAGTAATGGTTAAAAGTATATATGGTAGATAGAAACAACCCGTTGGTTTTTGTTTAAATAATTCTTCTTGCACAGGTGGAGAATTAAAAGAGATAATATTTAAGTATATCACTGAACTACAAAAATTGGGTTACATGTGTGTGCTTTTGTCAGCGATCAGGGATCAAATTTTTTAAAATTTACGCAGAACTTTGGCGTTTCTCCAAAAACGCCGTATTTTACAGTAAATGATAAAAAAATATTTTGTATGTATGACACGCCTCATCTTCTGAAATCCATTAGAAACAACTTAATGAAATATGATATTCATTTTGAAGGCAAAGTTGCTTCCTGGAAGGATATTTTATCATTTTACACTGAAGATAGCAAACAAAATATAAGACTAGCTCCAAAACTATCTAACCAGCATATATATCCAAACTCTTTCAAAAAAATTAAAGTAAAATTTGCTACTCAGGTCATTAGTCACACGGTCGCAAGTGCTATATCCACATATGTTAGTTTGAATAAATTCCCGCACCGTGCGTCAGGTACTGCAGAGTCTTTACTAATATTTGATAAATTATTTGATATTCTCAATTCAAACTCTAAACACAGTTCTAAAATATTTAACCGAGCATGGATGGGGTCAAAGATGCAAACTGGGCATTTGCAGACTATGTTACATGTAATAAAAAATTTAAAAGTTATTAGTAGCAGTGGTAAAGATGTAACAAAAACGATAAAGTGCTTGACTGGTTGGCAAGTAACAATAAATGCTTTCCTTGAACTGTGGCAGTTCCTAAAGGAAAACAAGTTTTCGTACGTTTATACAAGGCGAATCAACGAAGATTCACTGGAAAATGTTTTTGGGTCTATTCGACAACAGGGTGGAAACTGCTATAATCCCACATCCAGACAGTTTCTAGCAGCGTATAAAAAATTATTTTGTTTAAATATTTTTCAACATTCTAAAAACGGAAATTGTGCAGATGATTTAGATATCCTGTTGTCAAAATGTAATGAATTGCCGGATTTGTTAATTCACAGTCGCTGTACTACAAACTCAGAAAAATCTGCACCACTATATATTTACACGGTAGATTATAGGGAAAACCTGCCAGCAGAAAATGCCCTAAAATATATTTCCGGGTATTTAATTGACAAGTGCTTAAAAATTCACAGTTGTGAAGATTGTTTGGATTTTTCTAAAAGCAGTTCTAACCAGAAGGACAGCACAAAATTTTACATTCATTTTAGGGCATATCAAAATAAAGACAGAGACTATTTTGTAATTTAAAAACCCCTGACATTTCATTTTATAATTATGTTGAAATATTAGAAAATCATTTTGTAACAAATTTTTTATAAATATGCAGGAGGCGAAAATGTCGGTAGAAATATTTTCAATATTTTAAAGTGTATTCCTTTTGCACATCCCTGTATACATTTTCCTGCTGAGTACATGTTAAAATTGTTTGTACGGGTTAGAATATTTTATACTTTAAAATTCATTAACAGAAACTTTCAAGGGACTTTTGGT
>JABXWE010061886.1:0-10541 GCA_014611495.1 Limonius californicus
AATAAGATTAACAAGATGATGTCAGTTTGATAGATGTCAAAAAGTGTTACTAATATGAAGATAAGAAATTATTAGATTCTAATAATAGTTCTGTTTTTTGCAGTCCGCAAAGCTACAATCTGCTGCAAAATGATATTGTTTCAGCTTATTGCTATTCCAGATGGGCATGATATGTAAGCGTATTGCCAATATGAGAATAAATATAAGATGATGCATCTATAATCTATTCACGATTGATTTGCCATCCAACAGGCTGTGGAAATCTGGGGGAATGTGTGGTATCATTGAAATTTGTCAATTAATTAAGTTGGGTTATGCTAGTTTTTCTTGATGGAGGTTATGTTTTTTGAAAGCAGGCAATGTTGCCAGTGGAGCTTGTTTGTTCATTTAACGTCCGCCTATTTCTGCTCAATATTGATTTATAATACTTAGATATAATAATGATTTCATTATAAATAAGATAATAACTATAATTTAAATGTTGTCGTAACACATTCCAAATACATATTGCTGTTCTTTTTACACGAGAATTCTGAACTCAAATCGTATTTATACACAGCATATTCCACGCCATTCTTTGTTGGCCTATATGTAGGTCTTGCAGCAAATTAAGAAGAATTAACATGTTTCAAATTGATATTACGGCAGTCCAGTGGTTGACTGTTTGTCTCTGGTGCTAAGAGACCCAAGTTCGTATTCCACTGAGGTTAGTGTTTTTCTCGGACGAGATAAAAATTGTAAAACGCTCATTCACAAATTAGATGCCAAAGAATATCCCCTACCCTATTCCACCTTCATGCTATCACGAAGTATCTGAATCATCGGCACCCTCCGATTCTGAATGAGATTCCCCAATTGAAATAATGAAAGGAGGAATATTTTCAAACGATAGATTTCCCATATGTTTTGTCCAGTCTTCCGAAACAAGTTTTTCACAATGCTCACAGAAATTTTGCCACATTGCGGGGGTACATTTTGAAAGAGCCTCACGCCATAAATTTGCAACCTTGTCTTTCGATTTTGGCTGCGAATTTATGTGCTTATTGTAATAGGTCTTACAAAACCCCCACGCCATTTCAATTGGGTTGTATTGACAATGGTATGGAGGCAATCGAAGAACCTCATAGTTGCGCTTTTTCAAAATTTCATCAGTTACGTATCTTTTATTTCTGTCTGCTGTAAAAGGTTTAACTAACTCCCAAAGTTTTTTCTTGGTAATTTTGCCCTGAATTTCGACATTGTGGTGGTTAACCAGCCATTCCTGCAATACACCTTTTTTGCCAGAAAATGTGGGTGGCTTGTCAAACTGCACTGAATGATAAGGTGCGTTGTCCATAACCACGATAAATTTTCCTTGCAACTTGTCCAAAGCAGGAATCAGCTGATTAACCAACCAATTTTGAAAAATTTCCCCATTCATAGTTTTATGATAGTCCCTGTCGTTGTTCTTTGAGTCTAGTAACATGTCGCACCTTTCCAAAAAGCCTAAATTACATCCCGCATTCAAAATCGTGAACCTCTTCCCCTCACTTTTAATTTTGGCTGGGTTACTTTTAAGATCGGTTTCGTGTACCCATTGCCGACTTGCGGATCCATTTTGGTAGATCCACGTTTCGTCTAGATACACGAATGTCACATTTTCACTAGAATTTTGATATTGGAGAAATTGTCTCAAAAATTTAATTTTGCATGCAACGACG
Source organism: Limonius californicus (assembly GCA_014611495.1). Classification (NCBI taxonomy): domain Eukaryota; kingdom Metazoa; phylum Arthropoda; class Insecta; order Coleoptera; family Elateridae; genus Limonius; species Limonius californicus. Next base: position 1,701 of record JABXWE010061886.1, read on the forward strand.
TGTTCTTGTTCACATAAAATTTTGCGTCCATTCACCATTTTGTGTTTGTAACCCATTGATTTAATAATTTTGAATAAAGTAGTCCTGCCCCCCTTGTATTCCAAATTTTCGCCAGAGTCAGCCAAGAGTTTGTCGGGAGTAAAATGTTCATTCTTCAGATGATACTGCCAAATTTGTCGTTGCAAACCTTTTCTAAACGTGTAATTTAAGAAAACGTCCGCCTTAGTGCGTATACTACAAATGGAAGATTTCAAAACGTCCTGTCCTTGTGATAAAATGTCCCTTATAGAACGCTTGGACACCTAAAATTACAAGTAATTTGCAATTGCATATTTAAGAAATAATACATGCTTACCCCAAATATATCAATTAATCGATTTATAATCGTAAATCGTGTGAAGTCTGGCGAATCTCTTTTATAATGGTTGAAAGCTTTCACAATTTGCAGTTTAGTAACTTTGTTAATAACTTTCACCATTCTGACAATTAAGTAGGTATAATATATTATGTGTTTTATTAATTCTAAACTTACTAGATTATTTTAAAAAAGTAGGGAACTGTAGAGCTGGCAACGGGGCAATTTCATTTTGACATTGCTAGAAATCAATCAAATAATATTTCAGAAATGCAACTTAAGAAAAAAAAAACACAGCCTGCTGGATGGCAAATCAATCGGGAATAGTGTAGAGAGTCCGGCGTATTTGATGACGTCCGACAGGTGCCTCTTATTGTTTATTTCCGAATTCGTACGGGAAAGTCCTTCAAGTCCTATTTTCTTTATTTACTCTCACTGAGCTCGCCTGGAAAGGTCTTCCAGCTCCATCTCTCACCGTCACAGGCGCCAGGCTTATCTAACTATTTTAACATACTTTTCTTTAAAAGTTTAGGCGAAGATTTTGCTTAGAGATGTTTCGAGGAGTTTGCATCTTTCTGAAACTGTATTGGCCGCTATTACCAGCAACAGGTTTATCTAACTATTTCAGCAGATTCAAGTTATGTAGTCCAAGTCCTCTTCTTGCCAGTTATTGATACCGAGTCGACCTAACCACGTCTTCCAGGTGTTCTCTTTGCTGACCTATTGGCGCCAGGTCCGCCCGGCTACTTTTGTAAATTGTCCCATGAAAATTTTGGAGTGTAATTCGTATCTCCTCCAAGTCTTCTTCTCGGCGGTTATACGCACCAGGCTCGCTTAGCTACGTCTTTCAGATATTTCACCATTCGCAGGGCCAGGTTTTTCTAACCACTTCCACAAGCTTTGTCTTGGGAAGTTTAAGGAAGTACTTGGTGTGACGATTTCCTGCAGCTTGTCTTATTATCGGTTATCCATGCCGAACATTCTTGACGACGTCTTCCAGGTATTCTTTTCGTCGCTATTAACCGCGCAAGATTTATTTCACGGCGTCCGTAGGTTCTCTGTTGAAAGTTTTGAGACTTGATGGTGGTTTTCACCGGTCCTCTTATCGTGGGATATTCGTGATCAGCTCGCCTGGGGACGATTCCCAGGTATTCTCTTCGACACCATTATGGGCGCAAGATTTATTTCTCTGCTTCCGTATGTCCTCTGTTGAAACTTTTGAGACTTGATGGTGGTCTCCACCAGGTCCTCTTATCGCGAAATATTCTTGATGAGCTCGCCTGGCAACGTCTTCCAGGTATTTTCTACAACACCATTATCAGCGTAAGATTTAGCGCACTGCTTCTATAGGTTTCTCGTTGAAAGCTTTGAAACATGATGGTGGTCTCCACCAGGTCCTCTTATCGTGGGATATTCGTGATGAGCTCGCCTGGGGACGATTCCCAGGTATTCTCTTCGACACCATTATGGGCGCAAGATTTATTTCTCTGCTTCCGTAGGGTCCTCTGTTGAAGACTTTTGAGACTGCGATGGTGGTCTCCACCTAGGTCCTCTTATCGCGAAATATTCTTGATGAGCTCGCCTGGCAAACGTCTTCCAGGTATTTTTCTACAACACCATTATCAGCGTAGATGTAGCGCACTGTCTTCTAAATAGGTTTCTCGTTGAAAGTTTGAAAATGGAAATGGTGGTCCGCCACCAGAGGTCCTCTAATCGTGGGTATTATTCGTGATGGCTCGCCTGGGGACGATTCCCAGGTATTCTCATTCGACACATTATGGGCGCAAGATTTATTTCTCTGCTTCCGTAGGTTCCTCCTGTTGAAACTTTTGAGACTTGATGGGGTCTCCCCAGGTCCTTTATCGCGAAATATTCTTGATGATGCTCGCCTGGCACACGTCTCCAGGTATTTTCTACAACCACATTATCAGCGTAAGAATGTCAGCGCACTGCTTCTATAGGTTTTCTCGTTGAAAGCTTTGAAAATGATATGGTCTCCACCAGGTCCTCTTATCGTGGGATATTCCGTGATGAGCTCGCCTGGGGAGAATTTCCCAGGTATTCTTCTTCGACACCATTATGGGCGCAAAGAATTTATTTCTCTGCTTCCGTAGGTCGCTCTGTTGAAACTTTTAGACTTGATGGTGGTCTCCACCAGGTCCTGCTTATCGCGAAAAATATTCATGATGAGCTCGCCTGGCAACGTCTTCCCAGGTATTTTCTACAACAACCATTATCAGCGTAAAGATGTAGGCGCACTGCTTTCTTATAGGTTTCTCGTTGAAAGCTTTGAAAAGTGATGGTGGTCTCCACCAGGTCGTCTTATTCGTGGGATATTCCGTGATGAGCTCGCCTGGGGACGATTCCCAGGTAGTTCTCTTCGACACCATCTTCGGCGCAAGATTTATTTCTCTGCTTCCGTAGGTTCTGCTGTTGAAAACTTTTGAGACTTGATGTGGTCTACAAACCAAGGTCCTCTTATCGCCGAAAATATTCTTGATGAGCTCGCCTGGCAACGTCTTCCAGGTATTTTCTACAACACCATTATCAGCGTAAGATGTAGCGCACTGCTTCTATAGGTTTCTCGTTGAAAGCTTTGAAACATGATGGTGGTCTCCACCAGGTCGTCTTATCGTGGGATATTCGTGATGAGCTCGCCTGGGGACGATTCCCAGGTATTCTCTTCGACACCATTATCGGCGCAAGATTTATTTCTCTGCTTCGCGTAGGTTCTCTGTTGAAATTTTGAAGACTTGATGGTGGTTCTCCACCAGGTTCCTCTTATCGCGAAAATTCTTGATGAGCTCGCCTGGCAACGTCTTCCAGGTATTTTCTACAACACCATTATCAGCGTAAGATGTAGCGCACTGCTTCTATAGGTTTCTCGTTGAAAGCTTTGAAACATGATGGTGGTCTCCACCAGGTCCTCTTATCGTGGGATATTCGTGATGAGCTCGCCTGGGGACGATTCCCAGGTATTCTCTTCGACACCATTATGGGCGCAAGATTTATTTCTCTGCTTCCGTAGGTCCTCTGTTGAAACTTTTGAGACTTGATGGTGGTCTCCACCAGGTCCTCTTATCGCGAAATATTCTTGATGAGCTCGCCTGGCAACGTCTTCCAGGTATTTTCTACAACACCATTATCAGCGTAAGATGTAGCGCACTGCTTCTATAGGTTTCTCGTTGAAAGCTTTGAAACATGATGGTGGTCTCCACCAGGTCCTCTTATCGTGGGATATTCGTGATGAGCTCGCCTGGGGACGATTCCCAGGTATTCTCTTCGACGCCATTATCGGCGCAAGATTTATTTCTCTGCTTCCGTAGGTTCTCTGTTGAAACTTTTGAGACTTGATGGTGGTCTCCACCAGGTCCTCTTATCGCGAAAATTCTTGATGAGCTCGCCTGGCAACGTCTTCCAGGTATTTTCTACAACACCATTATCAGCGTAAGATGTAGCGCACTGCTTCTATAGGTTTCTCGTTGAAAGCTTTGAAACATGATGGTGGTCTCCACCAGGTCGTCTTATCGTGGGATATTCGTGATGAGCTCGCCTGGGGACGATTCCCAGGTATTCTCTTCGACACCATTATCGGCGCAAGATTTATTTCTCTGCTTCCGTAAGGTTCTCCTGTTGAACTTTTGAGACTTGGATGGTGGTCCTCCACCAGGTCCTCTTATGCGCGAAAATTCTTTGATGAGCTCGGCCTGGCATACGTCTTCCAGGTATTTTCTAACAACACGCATTATCAGCGTAAGATGTAAGGCCGCAGCTGCTTCTATAGGTTTCTTCTCGTTTGAAAGCTTCTCGAAACATGATGGTGGTCTCCACCAGGGTCCTCTATCGTGGGATAATTCGTGCTGAGCTCGCCTGGGGACGAATCCAGGTATTCTCTTCGACACCTTTATGGGCGCAAGATTTTATTTCTCTCTGCTTCCGTAGGTCCTCTGTGAAACTTTGAGACTTTGATGGTGGTTGCTCCAAACAGGTCCTTCTTATCGCGAATATTCTTGATGATGCTCGCCTGGCAACGTCTTTCCAGGTAATTTTCCTACAACACCGATTATCGCGTAAGAATGGTAGCGACTGCTTCTATAGGATTTCTAGTTGAAAGCTTTGAAAAACATGATGGTGGTCTCCACCAGGTCCTCTTATCGTGGGATATTCGTGATGAGCTCGCCTGGGGACGATTCCCAGGTATTCTCTTCGACACCATTATCGGCGCAAGATTTATTTCTCTGCTTCCGTAGGTTCTCTGTTGAAACTTTTGAGACTTGATGGTGGTCTCCACCAGATCCTCTTATCGCGAAATATTCGTGATGAGCTCGCCTGGCAACGTCTTCCACGTATTCTCTTCGACACCATTTCGGCGCAAGATTTATTTCTCTGCTTCCGTAGGTTCTCTGTTGAAAGCTTTGAGACTTAATGGTGGTTTCCACCAGATCCTCTTATCGTGCGATATTCGTGAGGAGCTCGCGTGGCAACGTCCGCCACGTATTCTTTTCGACACCATTATCGGCGAAAGACTTATTTCTCTGCTTCCGTAGGTTCTCTGTTGAAAGTGTTGATACTTGATGGTGGTCTCCTCCACGTCCTCTTATCGTGAGATCTTCGTGATGAGCTTTCCTGGCGACGTTTTCCAGGTATTCTATTCGACACCATTAGCGGCACAAGATTTATTTCTCTGCTTCCGTAGGTTCTCTGTTGAAAGCTTTGAGACTTGATAGTGGTTTCCACCAGGTTCTCTTATCGTGCGATATTCGTGAGGAGCTCGCTTGGCAACGTCGTCCAGGTATTCTCTTCGACACCATTACCGGCGTAAGATTTAGCTCACTGCTTCTATAGGTTTCTCGTTGAAAGCTTTGAGACTTGATGGTGGTTTCCACCAGGTCCTCTTATCGTGAGATATTCGTGAGGAGCTCGCCTGACAACGTCCTCCAGGTATTCTCTTCGACACCATTATCGGCGCAAGATTTATTTCTCTGCTTTCGTAGGTTCTCTGTTGAAAGCTTTGAGACTTGATGGTGGTTTCCACCAGGTCCTCTTATCGTGCGATATTCATGAGGAGCTCGCCTGGCAACGTCCTCCAAGAATTCTCTTCGACACCATTATCGGCGCAAGATTTATTTCTCTGCTTCCGTAGGTTCTCTGTTGAAATCTTTGAGACTTGATGGTGGTTTCCACCAGGTCCTCTTATCGTGAGATATTCTTGAGGAGCTCGCCTGGCAACGTCCTCCAGGTATTCTCTTTGACACCATTATCGGCGCAAGATTTATTTCTCTGCTTCCGTAGGTTCTCTGTTGAAAGTGTTGATACTTGATGGTGGTCTCCTCCACGTCCTCTTATCGTGAGATATTCGTGATGAGCTTTCCTGGCGACGTTTTCCAGGTATTCTATTCGACACCATTAGCGGCGCAAGATTTATTTCTCTGCTTCCGTAGGTTCTCTGTTGAAAGCTTTGAGACTTGATGGTGGTTTCCACCAGGTCTCACGATATTCGTGAGGGGCTCGCTTGGCAGCGTCGGCGTCCAGGTATTCTCTTCGACACCATTACCGGCGTAAGATTTAGCTCACTGCTTCTTTAGGTTTCTCGTTGAAAGCTTTGAGACTTGATGGTGGTTTCCACCACGTCCTCTTATCGTGAGATCTTCGTGATGAGCTTTCCTGGCGACGTTTTTCAGGTATTCTCTTCGACTCCATTATCGACGCAAGATTTTATTCCTTTGTTGAAAGTTTTGAGACGTGATGGTGGTCTCCACCAGGTCCTCTTATCTTGGGATATTCGTGATGAGCTCGTCTGGCGACGTCTTCCAGGCATTCTCTTCGTCATCATTATCGGCGAAAGGTTTATCTCATTAATTCTACATAGTTCCCGTTAAAAGAATTGGGACGTGACGGTGGTCTTCCCCAGGTCTTATAATGGGTTATTGCTGATGAGCTCGCTTAGCGACGTCTTCTAGGTTTTCTTCTCGTCGCCATTATCTCGGTTCTTCTTAGATTTCTCGTTGAAAGCTTTGGAACGCGACAGTGACCTCCCCCAGGTCCTCTTCTCATAGGTTATTCATCATGAGCTGGTAATCTCCCCAGGTTCCCAAAACCTATCGTGGGATATTGGTGCTGAACTCCCTTGGCGACGTCTTCTAAATACAGGTTTATCTGGCTATCTTTTAAGATTTTTTCCTCGTCAGGTTGTTAAAGCTACAATTTTTGAAGTATTTTTTTTGTAATACTTTCTTTATCAGTTCTACAAATAATAATTAAATTTCCAATAAGGAAGTAGTAATGTGTGTTAAATAAACACTAACAATAAAAACAATAGATGGTGTTTTGATTAGTTGCTTAATAAAAAATCAGTCTATTTTGTCGTTTATCGATTGCACTGTGCGTGGGAAGCGAAAATAATTGAATTTTAATAGCATATTGAACTCGCCGAGATAATGAGTTGTGGTGCGAGTTTTATTAGTTCTTTTATTGCAATGGCATAATGCGGCTTGTTTTTTGGATTGATGCAGTGCTCATCTCCTTTGCATTCATTTTAATCCAGGTACGTGACTTGATAGCAACAATCTGGTGGTTTTCTTGTTTTAATTGTTACATTTTTTAGTTAGCGGGCGTGTATAAAGTTTTTAACGTTGTCGGTCACATTAAGGAGTTTGACGAAGATTGTAATGAAGATGTAGATTGTGAGGAGTACACAGAATACAATGCGAGTGTCATGGAAACGATTGTGTTCATCTACCCAAAATTGTTAGCGGCTCTTGCCAACCGTTCTGTGGGATTCTTAAAAACGTTGTTTTTGTTGTTTAAGAAGATATTCGTGGACAATGACGTTGCCAGTTTGGAAAACATATCAGTTTTGTCTGATATGTTCAACACTGGGCATGAAATGCAACAGATTTTCCTCGATATGATTTATGTTATTACTGGAGAGCCGGAAGACGAAGATTCGTTAACATTCTAAACATTGTTTTGTTATATTTTCGAGCGCAAAGTGAAGAATATTTTAAATTTTTTTCATTACCTTGACTAATATATATCAGTTTATTTGTAGATAGTAATAAAATTTAGATATTTTCAAAACATGACAAACAATTTGCTAATCTATATTTATTGTGTTATGATCGCCAACGTAAATTTTGCAGAATGTACGTAGCTGTAAAGACAGATATTGATCATGTGTAAATAAAATATTTATTTTAAAATAACTTTATCATTTACGTGAATTTTTCTGCAAATCATCAGAACTTTATACCACTGATAAAGTGTCTACTTAGTTTAAGTATAAATGCCCTATTGTAAGTAGTTCAGTATTTACAGTAATTTTCCGTATTTCAAGACGTGATAGTGAAGAAGACAATAATGATCTTTCATATATTTTCCCTTTGTTTAATCATTACAGTATGTAATGGTATTTCTTTTCTTGTACTTTTCAATCTAATTCCTAATTTTTCTAGCAGGTTTGCTATGCTGATCGTTCAGAATTTGTAGCTGCTGTTGTGGAATATTATCCAATCCAAGACGTTACTATAAAACCTGAAGTTAGATTGCTGGAAAATGCTAAGGCATATGTACACATTTTGGAAGAAATAAGTCAAGTGAGTAAAATTTCTGTATACTTTCAGACTTTAGTAATCAAAAATTGCAGTGACATATAGTAAACGATTACAAATTATTTCTATTAAGGGCACCTTCGTGCTTGATCTGTTTAATCCTACACTTTTTCTACTGATTATTCATAAGTAATTCGAATGGAAGCGGCTTTCAAATTAAAAACTTTATCTCTTTCTGCATCATCATGTATTGATTTGATCTAATTCATGTTAAAAACATTAACTCAAAAATAATAATCATTCCAATATTAATCATCAAGAATTCTAGAATATTGTCAAAGTAAAATCCAGTAGGGCTGTTAAAGACCACTCACTCATTTTCACTGTGATTTAGTTTTATAATAATAATAATGGTAAAGCTCTATACGCCATGAAGGAGTTTGACCTGTAAGGCGGAAGGCCAGAGTTTCCGTATCCTTGCTCTTACTCCCGTTTATCGCGTGCAAAATGAATCACATGTGGTGGGCATCACGCAAAAGACAACCGCATGCATACCCCTTGTTCATTCGAACGCAGGTACCCAATTATTTAAAGCTACTGGATAGGCCGCCCGCCAGTCATCGAGTCTGGGGGTTTGAACTCCGGACCTTCCGCATCCGAGCTCAGTGCTCTAACCACTGGACCACGCTGGCGATTTGGTTAGTTTTACAGAATATACAGTGTGTCCCATTTAAGAGTGTAACACATTTATATATTTATTAAATATTATCTGATTTGAACCAAAATTTCCTCAGAGACAGTACACAATATGATCTACATATGACCAAAACAGGAGTACTGCATAAACTGCATAACAGATAATCAAATAAATAGCACGTGCACCAAAGTAGATCATAACGTTTGGAGGAAAGAGTGTAGACATTACATAAAATAGTG
>JABXWE010061888.1:0-14336 GCA_014611495.1 Limonius californicus
AAAAAAAAAAGAAGATATTAGTTTTTACAATTAATGGCTTTAATATCGGAACGACAATTTTATAGATAATTTAGACATTCGGAAAATATAAATTTCGACGTTTACAGCGCACGTTTATAAGATAATGTTTCAAGTTTTAAATTAAAACATTTAGAAATTATAAATATTTGCTTTCAACTTTCTTCTAAGCATACAAATTTGTAAATTTTATTTGATGAGTTTAAATCGCTTAATTTTCAAAATGTGCATATTCCTATTTTTGGTTTTCTTACTTAGTAGCCTGCTAAGTAGCTGTTTTTATTTTTCTGACCTATTTTTGAAACCGTGGTAAAATTGTAAAGAACAGCTATTTGGGATCTATATTATTTCTCCTACTAGTGATTGAATTAGCGCCTGTTGCGATCATTATTTGCAATTTCTGAGATACGCACGACAAACAATAAAATATTTAAAAATTTGGAAAATTAATTTCATTATTTTTAAATATTTAGAGTCAGTAAATCAGCATCTCTTCCGTCTTTCTGTTTAATAGACTGCAGATAATAGATAAGATTCTACAGAAAGTAGAAACAAGGGGACAATTATTTATTTGCAATTAATTTTTATTCTACACTTCTACAGCTATATGAAGTTGTCTGATATTCCTGTGACATGCAACGTATAGTTGCTACCAAATTCCTAAAACCTCGCAAAGCCGTCAACATTTTGCATTCAAGAACCGTAAAGAAATGGTGGAAAAGATCATCCTTTCGGTGGCATTCGGAAAGTACCGCCAACTACTTGTTTAGTCTTTGCTCCTTCAGGCCGCGTGCTTCTGTCTGGTTTTTGCAGCAGGAACACTTCAAGCATTGCTTATTTTACTGCTGCATGACTATTATTTACGAATGTTTTCAACGCGCTTTTGCTTCAACACACCATTATTAACATGATTTTATCCTACGGTGTAATTCAACGTAACGTGATTGGTTTGTTCGTGCTGTTCAGTTCTGCAATAAATTACCATGGTGCCGTTTCAAATTATGAAAACAAATTTGGTATGTGGACAATCTTATTATTTCATAAAATGTCATATTGTAAATATATCATACAGTGAGTGGTTGTCAATTTAGTTATTTTCTATTACAATTTTGAAATAAATAAGTGATTGTATAACTCATCGAATGGATAGCAACATGAAATATCTCTAAACTTCGAATTCAACATAATTAGAATTATCATTTAACGTGGATGTCGGCTTAAGAGAGAGAAATCTGTTAATATTTTAAACAGTGATTAATGCACGCCCGTCTTGATTTCTAAAGCAAATGACTGACGAGTGCGTAAATCACTGAGCGCAATCTCAATTGAAATAAACCTGTTGCTTTAGTTTGTCAAAATATTAAAAATATACCAAACCGGTCAGTCGGTTTGTAAAGTATGTGAAACCATAAACAGTTTATTCTAATTTTATGATCGAATTTAGTTTAACGTACATGAATATATTCGTTATCGAAGAGCAAACACATTGGGTATGTACCAATTGAAGATAACCTTCAAAGAACGGAAATACACTTTTCAGTCTATATTTAAAAATCAACAAGATTTGTAATAGGCAATCATTTATTTACTTAATCCGGTTTCTTAGAACTTGGCCAGTGTCGTATCCAAGGGGGCTACGGGTATCACCGCCCCCGTTAATACATTTGACAATATCTATGGATTTGTGAATACCCATCAACACCAACTTAAGGAGATATACATACTAAGATAAATAATTCAAAAAATAAAGTAAAACAGCGAATATAGATGAAATGTAACTCTCAACTTATTTTGACAAATACTAAATAATAGAAAGGGAATTTAGAATGTTCTGTACGTTAACTAAAGAACAAATAATCACCCTTAACATTAAATGAGGCGGTGGAGGGCCAAAAGTTAGCTCTTTAGACTTATACGGTGAATGACTGGAGTCTAATTCACAGTGCCAGAACATCGATTTTTTAATGTATTGTTCTCCCTCGAAAGGCAATGGCTCTGGAATAATAGTGTTTACATTTCTCGTGGTTCGGAGTATACATTTATATGTAGGTACTCTATGGCTATGGCCCTTAAAACGAGCTACTCAGCCATAGGAGCTAAAATCGCTACGTTTTGTAGAGCTAAAATATCCGAAGAGGAATATTACCATATTTACTTGGGGTTTTAATCTACAGTCTCAATCAGAATATTATTAGTTAAAATTGCATACTTTTGCTATGGGGTTTAAAATAAAGCACAACCTACTTCGAACACACGTTTTTCTGTTAAGGGCTAACAATATTTATTGATCTAATGAGGATCTTTCTTCCAAACTATTGGAAACGAATTTGACAACACCTGCAATGAGTTCACAATGTTTTTGCAAGGTGAACCATATTTATCTATTGGACTTTTTAGTTGAGTATGTGGCTTAGACTGATTTAAGAAAATAATTCATACTAACTATTTTCTCCTTTTTCTTCTTTAGGCTTAATTATTCCACGGAAGACATGTGCTTTACTTTTATACCATTGCGTAAGTCTGTAATTGCATATTCCTTTTCGTTTTCAGCCGTGCCACGTAGGTTGTTACATCTTCAGTAACTTACTTTAAAGGTTAGTTACAATAACTAATTTCTACTGAAGATATTAATGTTTTAATGACAAAACTCTTTGGCAAAATAGAAATATAATCTCGCAGAAATGTTTGTATTAATATTGTTTTAATAACAACTATCTTTGATGCTTCCTAAATATACAAAAATGTATGTTAAAATAAAGTTAACATAGTTGCTTAAAAAATTCCTGAAAACCCCATCACGGCACTTTACCATATAATTTTTATGATACCACATATATTTGCCATCTCTAGAGTACACTTAGTAGTAACTATTTAATATATTTATAGATTTAACAATATTTTGGATATCTTCAGTTAGCGAACTTCATCTACAAATTCCATGAATCCTTTCAGACACGAATTACATTTGCACCACTTTAGTGTAATCTTTTCTTCTTCAAGTATTTTGTCTCCTACGAAACGTAGCGATCTTTACTCATATGTCTCTGTTAAACGTTTTAAAGCAGTGCAGACAAAGAGACTTACAGCTTAACATCGGTTCAAACCATGAGAAGTGAAACACTTCTACTCCAGAGCAAATTTAGTAGGTAGAATACACCGCTGATTTACAAATGCCTAGCGAGTGAAAACGGCCATTACTCCCGTACTCAGAATTGAACCTTAGATTTTCCTTCAAATAAATGAATTACCTTTCTAGAACAGTTTCACTTAAAAGTCAGGAATCATATTAATTAATATTTTAAGTAACGTAAACATGTTTATGTGTACATTGTAAACGAAAGATTTCTTATGATTTAGAAATATCTAGAAGATATCCTTAATTTCATCATTTCAGATCTTTGACATGCTGTTAATAAATTCATCTTTAAGAAGATTGTCCTAGATATATATTGCTATGATATTATTATGGGGGGGTTTAGATACCAATTGGGCGGGAGCGCTATCTAAAAGTTTTATTGTTATTTGTTGTAAATTAATAATATTTTAAAAAATGGGCCTTGACAGCATGACAGTTATCTTATCTGTCATAATCTCTGTATTTTGATTGGTAGTTAAGGTAAATTGAGGAAGGAAGTTTGTTTTTGTTTTAGAGTTTTTGGGTTTTTTAAAATGTGTGGATGTCAGATAAAAAATTTAATATGTAAGAACGGAGAATACAGCATAATAAAACGAGATGAGTTTTAGTAGTCGCAGGTCAAGAGTGGTTATGGCGTGCCAAGGTTCAGTGGAAAGGTTTGGGGCTGAAAACGATGGACTGTTTGCGGTGCCATTGAAGCAAGGTGACGGTTGTACGAATTTGAGGGTGTTGTTGAATTTTTTTTTGTTGAACGCTTTTTTTTCTAAATTTTTTTTGTAAGAGACGAAGCCGCGAGTGGAACCCTGAGGTGACAGTTTATGCTTGAACTTGTTGGCGGATAATAACTACAGCAATTTTTGACACTTTTAAATAGGGGCAACTTATTGAATCACCGTACACAGCAATATATATATATATATACAAGGAGGCGGGGATGCCTCAGTGGTAGAGAGCGAAGCTTTGAATGTAATAGTCCAAACGCTTCCCGGTTCGAATCTTGCCAGGTAGGAATTTTTTTTAATTCCCTGGGCGGTGGATACTTCGTCCCGGTCTCCATTTGCTATTGGGGATCAAATTAATGGCACTCCTCGAAATACGGTCGCACTAGAGGAGTAACAAGACCATAAGCAAAAAACATTCACACACAACAGCAGGTTAAGCATGGTTACGCAACAACATGGTAACCCTCAGAGTCGGGCCCTGTTGTGCATTGCACAAACTAACTTAGCCTTATCTCACACCAAAAGCGGTGGGCCCCTACGACCTGTGAAAGCTTCTTCCATTGTTCCCGATTTCTTGCTCTTCGCATCCATTCCAGTTGTCCGACTCTCTTAAGGTCATCTACCCAACGCATCTGTGGTCTTCCTTTCTCTCTCTTGCCGTATCAGAGTTTCCTTTGATTGATTTTACTATTTTGTTTTTTGTATGATGTACTCGTTAGTTTTCCTATCTTTAATTGAAAGTCCGAGCATCGTTCTTTCCATTGACCTTTGTGTTTCTGCTAATGTCTCAGTGTTATTCTTGTGAACGTCCATGTTTAGACTCCATATATTAGTACTGATAGACGCATATGTTGAGTGTTGTGGTATTGATTTATTCCTCGGCACGTAGCTTAATTTTCTAAAAGCCGCCCGTTCCAATCTGCCTCTTCTTTTATCTTCTGCTATATGGTTTTCTTTTGTCACTCTTATTTCTTGTCCCAAATATATAAAACTGTTAGTTCGTTCTATTATGTCGTTTCCTACTATCACTTCTCTTTCATCTTCTGCATTCGTCATTACCTTTGTCTTCTTGCGATTCATTTTTAAACCAATTGTTTTTGATGTATATTCTAGTTGTTGTATCATTGTATGCATTTCTTCGAAATTGTCTGCCACTAACAGTATGTCACCTGCATATCCTAAGCTGTTTAGCCGTTCTCCATTTATGTTTACACCTTTCTCGTCCTAATTCAGGTTTTTGAATACATCTTCTAAAACTAATGTAAACAATTTCGAAGATATGGTGTCTCCTTGTCGTACTCATTTTTTTATTGGAATGGGATTGGTTTATCTGTTCAGTCTGATACTGGATGTCATATTTTCATAGATGTTATGTCAAATTTGGCTGTCTATAATCGATTTTGCAGTTTGAAGCGCTTTTTCCACGGCTCATAGCTCTACGCTGTCTAAAGCTTTCTCAAAGTCAATGAATCCCATGTATAGTGGGATGTTGTATGCAGTGGATTTATCGATCAAAATTTTTAGCTTATGTGGATGGTCGCAAATGCCATATGTGGAGCTAAAACCTGCTTGTTGTTTAGGTTGGTAACTGTGTAGTTTCCTAGTTATTATTTGAGTTAAGATTTTTGTTATCAGTTTGTATATTTGTGAGAGTAGGGTGATGGGTGGGTAATTTTATAGACAAATTAGAAAGAGTTATGAATATTTAACAATAGTGAATGATAAATAAATGTAATGCTTTTAAGCATTTCAATCGACTATTTGCTTGATACGTATCTTAACTTGTTCACGCCAAACTGTCAAAACCTATACGTTAGAAAAAGGGCAACAAAAAATTAGGAATGTTTGTATATACGTACAGAATATTGCAGTAGATATTAAAATATCTGCAGTAAGTTGTAAATAGAAAGCTTGATATCTTTCATAAAATTGGAAACACTTCGGATTATTGTTAAATTGCATTGTAGTGTCAAAAATAGCATTCTTAGTAGATTTTATATTGATTTAAGTGGAAAGATACTGGTGGGATACTTTAAAGAAATATTTAAATACTAGATATTATAAAATACAAATTTTATTTTATAATATCTAGCTAGAGGATCCTTAGTTATTTAAATACAGGTAGAAGGTGTGTAATAAACGATTTATAAATATTGCGAAGATAGTTTTACCGTTAAAACTACATAGTTAATTAAAATGTAAGAATGTGTAAGAATGCCTAGAAGATATTTTTAATCAAGTTAATATATATGTTTATTTTGATGAAAAGCATTAGGTACCATTGAAACATATAACGGTATTTTTTAAAATGTAGTTATGCCAACTACTTCTCAAAAACATTTTTGAAAGTAAAAAAGGCTCAAAAAATATGTTCGCGATCTAGTTAGAAATACCTATTTTACAGGTTTATCAAATGTCTACACTATTCGTCAGAAGGTTCTCAAAATTATATCTGTTAATATTATATAAGTACTTCACTGGTGCGATCCGTTACAAACGGAAATGTTCAGAAAAAGTCGTCATAATATTTATAGTATAAACAGTCCCGGTAGTTGACAGCTAATTTGTTTTGATTCTTCAATCAATATCTTGTAATCCTAATCCTTTCAAAAACATGCAATGTATGCTTTGTTTTATTTAAGTTTACGTTTTCTGAATCTTTTCTCTAATATAGCGAGAAAAATATTCAGTAAAGGAGAAATCTGAAAAGTACTTCAACAAGGTTGACAATGCCAGGAAAATCATGAGCGCTGGAGATTCACGTTTCCAGGAACTCGGAATAGTAACAAGGAAAATAATATGCGTATCGTACAGAAAATGAAAGGCAGCTTGAAAATTAAATCTTAAAATGTGATACGTTATTTTATTACTTAGTAGGGCACCGTTTGAGCAATACGATAGGAAAATTATGCGACTCACATGAAACTTTTAATGAAGGTATCAACTTAACACTAGTACGACAGGTTATTCCAGCAGAATTTGTAATCAGGTAACGGTTTCTTGTCGCTAATTCAATGCGGCATGCCCAGATATAAGATTTGCGAGTTGACGGTTTGCATTTTCTCAATTCTTCTTTCTTTTATTTAAAAAGTCAGTTTAGGTTATTATTTTTCAAAAGCCGCAGTCGCGTGGACTGTAATAAGAAATAATGAGGTGGCTGTCATCGCGCTACCTTAAGCATTCATTTAATCTTCTCGGTCTTTTGCCTTTCAGTAATATTCTGGATCCACTGCCATCAATCAGCTAGTAATAGAGGTTATATATTTTCGCCAAGCAGATAAACGTCCAAAAAATCTATAGCCGAGTGCTGTCCCAGCGAAATTGATTTTCCCTCTACTTGCTTTGCTATTTTCAGTACAAATCATGTAATTCTGAAGGGTGTGCGCCTCTGCACCAAAATAGGATACTGCCCGCACGCAAGGCTGGATGTGTAATTTCTTATGTGCCATACAAATTTCTATAAAACCAACAAGACGTACTTTACGGGGTATCGTTCTTGCCCTGGAAATGAGCAATAACTCGGAAGGGTAGTTCCGTCTTTCTGTTTTGGTCTTAGCAAGGGGTTCGCCTCGACATCAAACGCGTCTTTACAACCTACAAGTGTCTGTAGTAGGGTACACAGTTCATCAAAGTAACCCTTGGGCGTCTTATTGCCATTTTAATGCGTCGCTATAAAACAAAATAGCTGTTCAACTTATCCCCCGGATTAGAACCGGAATTACTGCTCCTAAATATTCATAAACAATACATAATTTACCGAACGTTACTCAATCTGGTTTAGTAGTTTTCTTCTGAAAGTAACTCTCCATTTCGTAGTGTACCTCTAGGCTGTTCCAAAATGTATTTTCAAATGGTGGATTTGCTTTCAGTAAATTATCTTTTAAGACCATTTGGATCTTACTTCCCTATAATACTTCTAAAAGTTATTGAATTCACGAGAAAAATTAAAATGTTAACTCAAACTTATAGTCTTTAATAATAAAAAATTCTTTGAACAACTGGCTGAATTTTGTAAAAGTAAAATTGTCTATGGCAGTGACAGTGACTTTTTGTAAAAGTAAAACTGTCTATGGCAGTGACAGTGGCTTTATTTTATTTAATAATAAACTAAACAACAAACTAATATTTCTTATTTAAGTGAGCTTTTGATAATATTACAAAAGGGGTCTCTTTTTTACCAACAGATTATTATTTGATGCTATTGGTATATACATGACTACAAAAGTCCATAGGCTCCCTGATGGATTTACCTTCTGCTCATAGTGTAGTCTATTTTTTAGAAACAACCCACCGGCGGTTTGTTATAAACAATAAGCTGTCAATCAATCTTCACTCAACTAGATGTAACAAAACAGTTATAGTGTAAGCAATGTATAACTACGTAGAGTGTAGATTAAAGTCAGAAGTTTGGTAGTTTTCTGATGGTGTAGATTCCTGCACAAGTTGGTCAAAATTAGTAATAGTAGTAATATATGAATTCTAGTGGAAGTCCTGCAGCAAATCCAAGATTCTGTAATAAATTTTAGTTATTCATTATGTCAAATATTATGGAAGTTATTCTAAAGTTAATTTAATATTCCTCTAACAGAAGAATGTCGTTAAACCCCTACATATCTTTGTTTTGGGTAAGATAAAGGACGTACTGCAGCCTTTTTCATAGGCAATCTATGATAATTCATTGATTGCCCACGCAAAAGGCTGTACTAGGTTTAGGATCTCCTTATACATATCCGACAACAACATTTTCAAGCACAAATTGAAGGCCTCACAAACGCACTATGTTAACGTTTATGGAACATCTCTATCTCTTCGACGATTTTCCTAAACTTACAAATTGTAAACGTTACATGCTTTTCATTACCCAAAGTTTACCTGAATAAAGCTATTTTTAATAAACAGTCTTTCTATTCGACATTTTCCGAATACCGTTGCAGTTTTAATCTGTATGTTTGTATGTTAATAACGTTCGTAATGAGTTTGTACTTCCCAAGAACGTGGTAAATAATTTTGTTTCAGTTGTGTGAGGTTATATAGGCTATAAAGGTATACGAAATTGTTGTTTACTCAATGTCGGAATTGGTTTGCAGGTGGCACTAGAACTTATTGTAACGATCGAGGTTAGCGCTTAAGGGGCTCATGCTAAACCAAAATTAGCTCCTGTTGTTGAAATTGCCACGTTATTACGCGATTTTTCAACTTTAAAACGTTTTCTGCGTTGTAGACTAAATACCCAAATTTGAAGTAAGGTGAAAAAATTTTCGAAGAAATTATAAGAATTTATGAAAAAGAATTTACAAATGTAGTGCAACAATACGATAGAAAAGACTTACATTTATGATATACGTAATTTAGAAAAATTGTTTTACCATATTGTTACGTTTAAAATCGTAACTGATAAGGAGCCCTTTGTCCTTATCGCCGGGATCGCCAGAGGAACAACTACCCTTTTATAAAATGATTGGTTTTATTCATTTATTACACACTACAAAACAATTATAACTTATTCTAAAATATTATGTTAAAACTACTTACAAAAATATAAACAGATATAAGGCCATTGCTGAGTTGGGGTGTATCTCTTGTGGCAATCAATCAATAGCAACTGCTAACTATGCACCCACCGTTACTACTACCACCACTGTACTACTCTACTAGTGTACTACTGTACTACTGTACTGCCGTACTCTGAAGTGCCTTTTTATAAATTCCTTTTTGCACCCATAAGCTCTGACCTGGTTATTACTTAATTTCCCTTATCAAGCGTATTATTTATTTCACATTGCCTAATTTAATATTCCAATATACTTTAATTTTGCTGAGTTAACATGACCTCATTGCTTGCAACATAAATGTGTATGCAACTGAAGTCACACTACAACAGTTATGAAACAATTATAATTTAATTTAGAATTTTGGAAATTGGGTTCGTAACAATATTACAAACTACCACCTTTTTCGAATATAATGCCAACGCCATAATATATCATTAATAAGAAAAATACCAAATACTGTTTTATTAGGTCGTATATTATACGCATTGGTTTTTACATTGGCTGCAGTTCTCTTTCCACCCTAAGATGTGGAAGCTGCAGGGATAGGAATGTATGGTTGACCCAAATAGGATTGATTGGACACGGTGGTTTAAGTAAATAAACTTTGGAAAACTCCTTACCACCATGATATTTAGAACACCTAAATACGTATTTCGGCAACTAAGCTGCCATCTTCAGTAGAAACTTGAACTAACTAAAGCAACGTGGCTGACGAAAACCTCTGGAGATAAATCCTACACCAATCCAGCAACTGCAGTTCAGTGTTAATAATCTCACAAACAAAGGCTTGAATACTAAATCTCCGCCTAACTGAGTAAAGAATTATTTTCAAGAAATGAATTAAATCTAAGTTAGGAATTGGATCATTATCTGAATTTAAGAGATGCCCTCCATTTTTGAGAATATAGTTGCTCTTATAGCAACTCAGTTCTTTTCTTGGAGACACCTTTTTATAAATTTTATATTTTCTAGTTTTATACTGTATTCCGTCTCCTAAACATCTTGGGCAATACTTGATTTTTCAAAGCTATAATTTTTGAAATGAGGTACATGTCCTTTAAACCTAATCTCAATGTTATGTTTAGTTTGCCGAATATATTTTCCATTACAAAGAGAACCGAAAATTTCGTAAATCCCTGACGTTTTCAAATAACAACGTATGGAACTTGTTGGGAAACCCTAAAGACAAAGTCAAAACTTTGTAAAAGTCGGGCATTTACGAAATTGACTGTTCTTACTGCCATGGCATATATATTGGGCAATAAATGTAGCACATTTAAAAAATCACAGGTTTTATAACTCAAAAGTGTTGCCCAACATGTTTACGAGACAAGACATAGTATAAAACTAGAAAATCTAAAATTCTTGACGGAAATGTCTTCAACAAAAGAACTGAACTCAGATTTAATTCATTTCTTGAAAACAATTTCTTACGCGGTTAGGCGTAAAGAACCCTAACGGGGATTTAGTATTAAAGCCTTTGTTTGTTAGATTCTTAGCATTGGACTTCAATTGTTAACTTGTTAAGGACTCATCTCCAAAGGTATTCCTCAGTCAAGTTACTTCAAGTTCCTACTGAAGATGGCAGCTTAGTTTTCAAAATAAGTATTTAGGTGTTCGAAATATCGTGGTGGTAAGGGGTTTTCCAATGTTTACTTATGGTTTACTCAAGTAAACAGTTACATTTTATTGCTAGTTTCCTTTATGCCGGGAAATAGCAAAGACAACAGAGATTTAAGTAACCGTTGTTAACGTTTCCAATTGGAAAAACTATTTTAATATCAAGAACACAAGCAGAAAATTTCTGATTGAATATTTACATCTAAAGTAGGAATAATAGTCAATTAAGCGCCTACGATGCATAGAACGCAATGTTGACAGTAGGGTTACACGGATTAATCGACAGACAATCAGTAATCGACCATTTTGTCGATTGATCACCATCAACTTTTCGGCCAATTATTTAATTAATACACATAGTATAATTCATAGAATAACATTTATTGCTGTATAATTTGGACCACTGTTTACATATTATCGATAGTCGTGCTTCGAAGGGCACGTAAAGCGTCGGTCCCGGCTGTTATACGAATATTTTTACAATCCTAAATCGTGTAGTGGAACTTCTCTTCGCTGTTGGACGGGTCAACCTGCATACCTACACAGAACCTGCTAATTGTATGAAACTACTAGGATTATATTCAAAAAATATTCAACCTGCAGTTAATATCAATACACAATTACATTTTATATAATCCGCGGTCGATTAATTGGTAATGGGTAATCGGAAAATTTGCTTATCGGTGCAACCCCAGTTGAGTGCTAAATGTCATTTTCTTCTTCTTTTTTCTGTACACACTGCGATTTTGTAGCATATGTGTAATATGAAAGACCGCCGTTTCTGCAATCGAGGTATTTTCAATCATTTTTGTACACACTGTAATTCTAGTGCTTGATAAAGCTATAGTTATTTATTTTTCAAACCAGCTCAACGCTCTTTTACGTGCGAAAACTAATATGTCATGTTTGGAAATGTCATAAAATTCAGAAAAAAAAAATGTAAAAGTAGCAGAGAGAGAGAAAGAGAAGGTCCACCCTGCACCATTACTTATGGCTATTCTGCTTGACGGACATAATCTTAGGGTTTTCTTTCAAAACTTGTTATATGACATAGATAAATGAAACTGAGTCATTAAAAAACATTGTTTTACGGTGTTTTAATTTATCAACGCCCAACAAACTACAAGACCTCTGACGCCGCGCAGTTGTTTTTTTTTAATAACGAGGAAAGCTGTTTGTTAACAGGGTAATTATTAAAACAGTTTAAAACAGAATATCCCATTCTTCTCCTCATTCGTATATAAGATCGGAAATCTTTTCGGAATTAACATTTCCGATCTTCCAAGGCGGTGTACTGCCAACGGACTATAATAGATTGAAGTTTTCTAAGACTACCCAAAATAATTGAATCACATTTGTTGCAAAAACATTAATCGCGTACAAAATTGCTGGCTAATTAGTATTTAATTTGTTTTTTAATAGAGATACCTCAGTAACTTCATTTAAACTTTTTCTATCTCTTACAGGCGTGCTTGTAACTAGTCACTTCAAACTATCGACACGTATTACTTGCAATACAAGGTTTTTAATGTTTGAATATTTCAAAATCTTTCTACTGTCTTAGCCACTGATCTACGATATGAAAATATGCTTCAGATGTAGGTCAATTAATACGTGGTTTATAATTTAATAATATCAAATGTTGTCTATTATTTAAATAATTTTGTTATATATTATTTAATGGAACATTCTTGGTTTAGATTTTCTCATGAGGATATTGCAAAACATTTTGATACATTCAGGTAAACTTACTACACACGCACATACACTGTTTATAAAATTATATTCTGTACCTTTTGAATATCATATAAAAATTTGTTTGTGTGAGAAAGTATTGGTTGTTCGGTAAACAATAGACAATTAATATACTGCAATACATAAGCCAAATCATTTGCAAAAAATATAAATAGTAACGAACCGATGTTTGCATCTTGTGGAACTTCGAAATTAGATTGGAATTTGATGTATGTGTTGCCAGTATGTCTTGCCACAAACTGTTTATCTTGTAAGTAAGAATCAAACTTTACAAGGGTATGATTTTACAAGGCAAAATGATAAAACCTTATTTTGCGGTTTACCTTTGAGGGTGTTTTTTTAAAATGTGTGTACGACATCCGTCTATGTTTATTATAAATTTTTCATAATATATTATTGTTAAAAAGTAGGGAATCACTTACCGTCGGTTTTTTTGGAAATAAACCCGAAAGTAATTTTTGAAGATGCTACCACATGTTTTTGTGTAATATTCAAATTATTTTACAGGATTGAATAGTATTGATCTTGGTCTGTAAATAATTACACACGTCTGCAAAATCCGAGTCATGAAAGTTGTCTGGAAAGTACTGAACTTTTCTGATGTATTTTTAGCCACTAATTTCAAATATCTCTTCCATATTTCTCTATCACATAAGGATTTTTCACAAAGGGGATTTCAACATTACAGGAAAATAGCTTTAAACTGCATTATATTAAGTAAATTAACAACGGTATTTAAATATTTTAGGAATTAAACTACTGAAAGTTTATTTAGATTAATGTAATTAAAGATTAGTATACACAATGATGGATAGTTATATTTCCTTGGTGTCTTTGTTTTTCACCATCATGTTGACATTCCATCTGCACTGATACCTTCCTTCCCTCTTCTTTATGTCTTAGTAGAATCGCTTTCCTTGCTCTTCGCTGATAGCTCGCAGATTCTCAAGTCTGATTGAGAGTGGTAAAATGCACGTTTAAGCTCATGGAGCATTCCAAATCCCAGAATTGTTGTAGCTTGTCTTCCACAACATTTTCACAGTTGGGGTGATTGCGATTTTCTGAAAATTTGGTTATCACCTTTTCGAAAGATTTCACACTTGTTTTTCAATAGTCTCCATTTTTTCTTCAAAGATTTTATTCTTAATAAGTTTCGTGATATTCGGACCGATATTAATACCTTCTCTTAATTTTGCTGTAGATAAACGCGGAAATTTTGCGCAGAAGTATTTAAAACGCTCTCCTTCTTTCGACAAGGCCTAACAAACTGCTTCTTCAATTCCAGCGTTATGTGAAGCGGTGTAAAAGGATTTCTTGCCGAGCAACCAAAGCTTCCTGTAACACATTTTCACTTCCAAGTTCTAATGTAACTGTGTCTGGCCATTCCCTCTTGATCCAGTGTTGCTGTTTTCGGCTGTCCTACTCGCACAAAAAGCGCGGGTATTTGGCGTATCCACTTTATTGCTTGGAAGATTTCCTGGAAGCCAATCACAGCATATATATATATATATATATATATATATATATATATAT
>JABXWE010061894.1:0-13906 GCA_014611495.1 Limonius californicus
CCATCTCCAAACGGTGGAGGCTTTTGGTTTTTTGATAGGAAGGGGTTTCTTCCCGGGCTTTGCAACCCCATAAGTCCAAATTTAGAAGTCTTTCGTCTTACAGTAAGAAGTGTATAGCACTTACATAACGTTATATGCTTGTCGCGGAACGCAATGATCGTCGTGGAGTTAAGATTCTTGTGATATTAAGAAACTTCTGTCTAGTGCACTGATCTCGTTCCTCACACAATACATCTGTCGTGCTCGTTCACGGATGTTGTTTTTTGACGACCATCTGAGGGGTTATCTTCAATTTTTTCTCTGTCTCCACAGTATTTTGATGGATATGTGTGAAATGATTGCCAACTGCCACTTTTCGAATAGTGTAATAGTCGGCGGACTTGGAAGCGGCCTTGTTTATGTGATAATAAAGCTATTTCATGTCCGGTTTTTCGATCTGATAATTTGAAACGTTTTTACTTTTCGGATGGCAATTCGGGTGACACTGTTTAAGGACATAGGAAATGTAACTGAATAAATCCAATAGTCCCTAGCAGGTATATATATATAATATATATTATATATATATTGCTATGTTAGTTTACGCCTAAAATTGTGTAATATTGTGTATGGCGTTTGATTATGTTATTTTTTGCTACGTAATACTAATAATCATATTAAAAAGATATTGTTTTTGATCTTGTAAATTCAGTATGTAACTGAAATTAAGAGTGATTAATTTGGTTGTAATGTAAATAATGTTATATGAGAGGTAATTATTGTTATAATTCATAAATGTAAACTTTATCAGGATAAGAGGTATTTTCCGATCTTCGGATTCTCTACGAGTGTCATTGTGGAGTGCGGAGTGAAGTTTTGTGTTAATATTCGGTAGTGAACGGTTGTGGAAATGTCTATTTTCCATATTAGTGATGAATTTGGGGTGTCCTAGGCAATGTTGGAGCCCTGAAATGTAAATTATTAGAATATTGTATCTTACCTTTTATAAAAATGTTTGTATCCAGGTTAATTGGAGAATTAAGGTTTTATTATTGTTATAAGTAGTTTAGGTATTATATGAGGAAAGTTTTAGAATACTTTTATTTAGTTAAATATCAATGATATATGAGAAATATTGAAATGTATGTTAAAATAATAATTTGAGGTTAAATTTTGTTTTTGACTTATAATGGTAGTATAAAGATGTTTGGAGGATGTAAATGTGTAAATTTGAGTTTATTGATGCTTTAGAAATCTATTTTTTATAATTTAGAGACTCAATTGTAAGATGTTGTGTAAATTCGCATTTTTGACCACATGTAATTTTCTTATCTCAAATCTTGATGTAACTAATACCATTAGATAGGAAATTTTGCAGAGATCACGATTCTGATATTAGTTTATTGAAATATGTTTTTATTTAGTTGATAACAAATTTTGGAAGGGAGATATTATTTAAAGGTTCGTGATTGGAGCATTTTCAAAATGTAGATAATTTTTGGGTATGATTTTGAAATTTAGTCTTGTTCTGGCGCTCGAAGGAAGAGCATGTTTCAATAATTGTTCTGAAATTTAATTTGGGATCATTTAGGTCGAGTTTTGTAAATTGTGGGTGTAACCAAGTTTTCGGTTATCATGTAATTTTTGAGGTTACAGTTTATTTATTTTCCTTTTAATGTAAACAAAGTTAATTTAATTTCAAAGATAAATTATGTGAAGTGTTTTTTAATAATAATAAAATTTACCTGATGTTATTCAACGAAAGTGTTCTTTTTTAATTTACTTCAGAAATTTTATAAAAATAAGTTAAACTGATTCTTTACTTAAGTAAAATTGGGAATTCACTTACCTGTATTACTTTGTGGATTTCTGGATGGTTATTGAAGTGTTTTCACTTGAATATCTGCACATTTGTGAAGGAAGCTGATCAATCTACATCTTTAACGATTACCGCACCATCAGGAAGTGACGTATTTTGAAAACATGTGTTTGCATCAAGGCCGAGTTAATGCAACGTATGCAATTCATCGGAACTAATTCATTGGATATGGTCTGTTTCAAAACCATTGGAAATAAAAGATAGAGTATGCACGTATTTTCTTCTTTGTTTAATTTAAAATTGTGTAACTATCATGGGTGGAACCACGTAAATTAATATTTTTATTATAACCCTGAGATGTCTTATAAAAATATATGCTTATGTAGATAAAGTTTAGGTTCTTCGTGTTCTTATAAATAATTAATTTAAATTTTATTAATGGGCGCAACCAACGTTAATTTAAGTTAATGAATTTATTTATGTTGATAATTATTTCTGCAGTATTACATAGCATCTTTATGATCAGTATCAACGTGGGGCTATTTAATTATTTATTTTTATAACAACTATCACAACAATATATATGTATATGTATATATATATATATATATATCCTCATAACATAATAAGTATTTCTATTGATTTTAGAAAAGAACTCACCTTAATTGTGTTCTGTGATGGAGTTCTAAGCACCTAATTAAGAGATAAGTTGTTGACATGGTCATTAACATCAAATACTTAAAAGTAATTTTTGAAAACTATGCAAAAAATGTAGCTAAACTTCAAGAAATAATAATTTTCTTGGGTGATGCAGAACTTTTTCACACCACTGTAAGATGACTGTAGTTCTTCATATGGAAGGAGCCAGGCAAATTTCAAGTTAGATTCTATTTGTTTCAAGAAATTAGTAGGAAGTGTCACATAATTTCTCAAAGTTATTCTAATTACATGCACAAAGGCTTTCACGGGTGGTTTCCCTTTACCTCTATCTTTACAACGACTCATGTGCATGAAATGTAATTACCACGCGGTTAGAAAGTGGCGTAGTGTCGGTAACGGTTAAAAAGAAAATGTCATACCTGCTGTAACGTCGCAGTTGTCAACGTTGAGCTTAAAGTCGCATATTTGGCGATTTACGTCGAAGAGCAAACCCGTGGAGCAGCGGAACTCGAAAACTTCCCCTTCTAGGCACAGGAAGTACTTAGAGCATTCGTGTCCGGTCCACACTTTATGGGCCGGACGATCCGGGTCTCGATAGAACCGTCCGTTTTCCAGGCAACGCACCTGCCGAGAATTCGTACCTAAAACAACTTGTATTATATCAAACTAAATTACATTTCAACAAAGCTGCAGATCCTATTCAAACATTACATTGTATTCTTGCGAAATTAATTCGATTACCTGATTCACTTAATTGGTAAGGTACCCTAAATTTCCGATCGGCCCCTGAACAAACACGGAAATTAATAGCATCCCCGTTTTACGTTTTTCATCCCTAACTAGGCAAAATGTGGTGCAGCTTGTACGAAGGGTTGCCAACTTTTCAATACTGAAATAAAGGACTTGCTCTTATGAATTGGGGCATGACGGGGGGGGGGGGGGCATGGTTAATATAGGAAAATCACTGAGACTACCAATCACATTTTATGGGTAATTAATACTGCCACCCTTGAGAAAGTATAAAACTGGGTTTATTTTTATTAAATTACCTATTAAAAGTATATTCGTTTGTAAGGCCGCATGATATAATGTTACAGGTGTGATTTATATTACCATTTAATTATTGATAGATTTTGTTCAAAATAATCGCAAGCTATTGTTTGTTCTTCCGCTAGATTAACATTACCGTGTTTGTGTATGTAACTGAATATTGTTGATAGAGAAGTATTACTAGAAATTATTAGTATATAGGGTTGAGCGAAAGTACGGCAAATATCTCTAATATGGTAAGCGCGAGTTGGACAACATTTTCTATATAAAGGTTTCGATATACGGCGGATATAGACATTGACAGTTTCAGTTTACCCGAAAATGACAACTTTTTATTGTAAATGAAATACCCTGTATGTTTTCTGATATATCTATAGAACCTTTTTCTGTGAGTTCAGTAATGTAAGGTTTGATGCCTTTATTTTTAATAATTTTAGACATATTAAACAATAACATTTCGTAATTGTTATCTAGCAGCTCAGTGTGGTGGTAGCTCAGTTGGTAAAGCGTTCGCGTTCTGAGTGTCGATTCTGCCTTGGGTTCGAAGCCTAAGCAGTACTATGCAGATTTATAAAAATCTTGTCTGCAACCCATCATACACAATTTCCCAATCCGGCTTGCAACCGTGGGATCTTAATGCTAAATACCTTCTCTGGAATTTTTATCGTTTGGATTTGACGTTAATCTGTAGGTCCCTTGTGTTTCTACCTTAGTGCTGAGGAGACACACGTCACAGAGAAGAGGCCAATGCCCAGTAGCGGGACAAAAAGGCTGTCAACGATGATCAAGCAGCGCACGAATACAAAAGAATGTGACGCTTAAACAGTTGCCAGTTGGTTCGTTTTGTGCTGTGTTGATGTTCAATAGGTTGGGTAATGTGGTTGCAGCAATTAATTAACCAAATTAATTAAAACTGCTGCATTTAACATCAGAAATGATTCAATTAACAGAAAGCGAACGACTTCAAGTTTTAATGGTTGGCTTTGGTGAGCATCTTAGAACTCAGCAGGAAGTTTGTACTTTATTGAGCAATCTGCATAGAAGATCAAGATTGAATAGCCCGCTTATTCTCTGGACTTGAATCAATTGGATTGTTTTCTTTGCGGATACTAAATAATTTGGAATAATTGAGACTCAAAACTGTTGGTGAAATAAGCATTCCTGCAGAGCATCTTGTTAATGTAACTGAATGTATTTACATAAAGTTGGATATTTCCTAGAAATGTAAATATTATTTATTATTCATATGACCTCGGCGGAGCCTGGTGTGAGAGTTTCCAGGCCCCACTAGCTCCTCTGACTTAACCTAACGACTACCACTATAGTGCTAGACGGGACCGACAGCTTTAACGTGCCCTCTGAATCACGAAACCGAGAAGTAAATGGTGGTCCTCTTGAGCATCTTCTCAAGTGATGATATTTATGTTTTCTTATTTGTTGGTTTTTCATTGATTTGTTGTCATATATAAAATAAAATTACGAAGCACTATTGTTGAGTGTTTCTTCAATATCTATAGAATTATTACAAATAAAGGTATCAAACCTTATATCTTTGAAATCGCAGAAGGAATTGTATAGCTACATCTATAAATGTACAGGATAATCTATTTCAAATAAAAAAAAGTTGATATTATTTCCGGTTAAACCGGAAGTCTTTTTAAACTGATAATACCTACATTATATCCGCTATATATCCGAACCTTCATGTAGAAAATTTTGTAGCAATCTCGAATGCCGTATTAGAGATATTTGCGTTGTTCCGTACTTTTGACCAACCCTGTAAATCAATGAACAGACAGTTCGATTTCCTTTTAAGAAACCACTTTATTGTAACTACATTAGTAAATGATTGTATGGTTACGTGCTCTTAAATATAAACTTTGTGTAAAGTAAACATATTAAGAATGTGTGTCATGGAATTTCATGACGCCCCTGTACGGTAAGATACATATTTGAAATACTTAAATTTAGATATTTATAAATAAGACTTTGATTCTTTGTTTAAACTTATTTTATTTAAAAGTTGAGGAAAATAAAATACTAGACAGGCAATCGGTGATTCATAATACCTCCCACAAAAAGTTAAACATCATACTACCTTCTCATTTGAATTTTGGGTTGCCTATGTTACGAATGCTAGCTTTGTTCTCTCCCGTGAATCATTCGGTATACAAAAATAACAAACTTTAGTTCTAGCACATAAATAGCGAGGTAATAAAAGCAAAACTATTAATTAAAACTCTTTACGAATTTATTGTAAATCTATGAGATGATATAAGGAAGCCTATGCTTTTTTCTTTTTTTAATTCATTCACACTACCGCCCCCCTCTCGGAACCGCTTTCGCATTACTTCAGGGGGGTGCGGGAGTCCCTTACACACTAACCATTCATGCAACATGCACACTAAATTTAACTAAGTGAAATACGGTCGCCTCAGCCGGGATTCGAACATTCGGTCGATCAGCCGCATTTCACTGTGACCTCGACAAGCCTATACTATGAAATCTTTTTCTAAATTAATGTAGCGGCTTGTCAATGCACTTCTTAAAAGCTTTTTTAAATGTTAGGGTCCGATGTTTTATTTAGGCTCCTACTATATTAGTTTTACGTTGTCTAAAAAACCCAGTTTCTTGTCTGATTTTGTGCATATTTAAAAATGTGAGAATATACAGTGCGGTTATAAAATGCCCTCCCTCATACTAGCTTTTGAACTACTTGATATTTCTTCGCAAAATGTTGTTTACTTTAATGGGAGGCTAAATACTACTTGTTAGCCCATACTTAAATTTTATAACTTTTAAAATGGCGGTTGGGCACCATTTAGAAATATTTTTTTAAATTGCATTGGAGGTCGAGTGACACCTCATTTGAAAGGTATTTTAATTCTACCTCTGATCCTCGAGTTTCATAAAAAAATGTGTTTTAAACAAAGAACTGTTTGTTGACGTTTATTCTTCTCTGGAGTCCGTTTGTAAATGAATAAATAACTGATGTTTTTTATATAAAAAATTGGATTGGACTTTTGCTAAATAATAAACGGCGTTGTTATATTTTCAGTAGTAAACGTCAGTGCTTACAATTAAATATCTGTACAGAATTAATTAAGCTATGCGCCTTTTTGTAGTATATGAATTTTCATGAGTCAGGTACAGAAATAACAAACAACTTCCAGATAGATATTTGAAAAAGCGGAAGCGATCGTTCTACTATGATTGCGAATAAATGTGTTAGTGCCTGTATGTCATTACCAGCAAATAAAAAACATCTTCAGCTACTTATATTTAAAAGCTGTAATTTTTTATGGCTCCCTGCGAAAAGGCAGGGAAATAAATAATAAAAAGAAATAAATATTGTGTTGTGCATTTCCAGTATATTTTAAGTTATGTTGTAAGTGATTTCTGACTGGAAGAAAATTAAAACGGAGAAGTTTGGTAAACTGTAGTTTTTCACGTGTGATCGTAGTGAGTGAACGTTTATGTGTTTTATTTCTTAAGTATATATAGTCGGGTGTCGTCTTATTTGACGGGTGCGAAGTCAGCAGTCAGGTAAAATAACCGGTTGAACTAAGATGAGCGGCCACGCGCTCAAGAAACCAGTGACCAAATCAAGTGTCGAATTATAAATGTAGCTACTAAAGTACAATAATTAAACCTTTTTGTAGTTAATTAAAAATCAACATTTATTTACCAATATTTTACATGTTTAATCTTAATATTCTTAATATAAATCAAAGACAAGACAGCTTGAAGATTATTATTGCATCTAGTTTGCACGAGAAATTCAATTTTATTTTTAAACATTTGAATTTAAATAAGAGGTATTCAAATACTAAGATAATTATATTTCTACTGAAATACTAATAACTAAAAATAATTGTTAATTATGTATTTTAAATAATTTGAACACAAAGGTGAATCAGGTACAAAGTTTAAAATACGTTAAACACAAACCGGAGTGACTCACGCACAAACTAAATATAATTTATTTTATCATTACTAAATAACATCGACTAAAAGATTAAATTTCAATTAGTTTCATATTTTGCAGCACACAATTAAAAATGACTGAAATAGACTAATATTATTGCATTTAATTAACATGGATCACTTGATTTTAATAACACAGTTTAATTTAATTAAAAAAAAAAATTAAACATGTTTCTGTTGATCCTATTTTCTTATTCTT
Source organism: Limonius californicus (assembly GCA_014611495.1). Lineage (NCBI taxonomy): Eukaryota > Metazoa > Arthropoda > Insecta > Coleoptera > Elateridae > Limonius > Limonius californicus. The sequence goes on from JABXWE010061894.1 coordinate 7,695, forward strand.
TGGAGACAATGATACACTAAATTGATGATGAATCATACGTTATTTTGGGAATTTCAAAATTAGATTGCCCAGTATTATTGTGCTATTGAAATGCAAGTCACAGCTACCACTAACATTGGATACAATCAAGTCGCAGCAATTGAATAGTTGAAACTAGTATGTGAACATCCATTGTCAAACTGTAGACCTTGACTTCGTTCTAAGATGTATTTAATATGCTTTAATTAACTTGCCAGAAAATGCGTCATAACAAAGGGTTATATTTTTCTAAGCAGCCAAACAAATGTTGTTTGTTAGTCTACTTCTAGCAAATCGTTCTGAATGTTTTATTTTTTTGAAGAAGTTTTCAAACAATGCCGTTCAACCTTTCGCGGGTTGCTAATTATATACATCACTGTATGAGTTAGTGATGCTTTATTATGTTGTGTTATATATGTTATAATTATATGTACTATAGCAGTACATTCTGATATAACTAAATATAGTGGATAGTTGAGTAAAACACTTTACAACCAAATATATTATAATATTATGTTTCTTTTAAATTATACAACACTTCTACTCCAGAAAATATTTACTAGGCCTCTCGTTGGTTTGTCATTGACTTACAAGGGAAAACGGCCGTTAAAAATCCGATGTTCCGCTACTGGGAATTGGACACAGGTCTTTCAGCATAGAAGTCTAAGTAAGTTGCAAGTAAGTTATTGGAAACACGATTTCATACATTTCGGTAGAAAAACTCGAAAGGAGTTCAGTGTAAAAATGTGCATTTTAAATCAACCGATTTGTTTAGAAATAACTTGCAGAGAAAATTCTATTCAAAAGGCAATAATTTTTTTGAAGGAAGTGATTATATTTTTACCTTAAGCACCAAACTGTGACCTATATCATATACATATGTATATGTATATATATATTATTTATTATTATTATTATATTATTAATAAGAAAAATTAAATTACAATTAATTTAAAATTAAATTTAATTAATAATAATAATATATAAGTAATTCAATTATCTTGCACTCTGCAATCATATTTTTCTTAATGTATTAATTTTTATAAATTATGGTAAGTTGGGCGCCAGGGACAATCTTTAGAAACTTGTCGCCAATATTTAAAATGAAAAAATATACCACGGTCTAACTGTTGAACATGAGTACTCGGTCTCAGAAGTCGGTTCTATCACACCCTACTATTATATGAGAAAATGAAACTAACTTCAGGCGGAATCTAAAAACATGTCAATCGCCTGCCGTTCTTTAACCTAAAATGCCTATAATGCTCTATGTAAAATTCGGATAGGTTTAAATATTATTTTGTGGTGTATTTCTTCAGTTCTCAGGTACGCTCGTGTTTCCTGTTAGGTACGTATAATTGATTTACCTTTTATAAAGCAATCACTACATCCAAATGTAATTATCTTCATAGGATCGTTGACCTTAAAAGTAGCTTCCCCTTTTCACTGCGATCCAAATTCTGCTGCGTAGTCAGGCCAAATCTTCGAATTCCAAACAGGATTCACTTGTTTTAGTATTAACTTAGTAAGTTGAACTAGCTTACTCTTTCTTCAAAGAAACTCGTTTTTTAAGTTGAACAATATTAATACTTTATTAATATAAACAATGTTAATTATCTTTAAATGTTTAGCAGCTGATCAAAAATGCGTGTATTCACACCAAATACGAAGGACGCTCTTTTTCATTGTTTTATCAACAACTCTCATAGCAACCGACAAAATCTACACGACAGTGATGCCAAAATTACACAAAATTACACAAATTACAATAAGGACACTTGGATCTAATTACAATATTAAAATTCAATTTTTGACAGTTAAATCCTTTTTGTAAAAATGTTCATGTATCAACACTCACGTCACTGTTCATTCAAGTCCTGATTTTATAAAAGCACTGTACATTTCTGAAACCAGCCTCTAATACGCATTCCGCAATCTAAAACACATTTTCACTAACTGTCCGGATAAAAGCAGTATACTCCCATGTGAATTAAAAAACATCAGAGCTAAGCTTATATCTAAGCTTAATGCATGTTATTGTATCTTTCCATACTAATTTCTTTAAATATAGAAACTTTTAAATTAGAATTTTTAATAATAATGCTTTTTGTCATAGGTTTTTTTTTCAAAATACGAACTTAGCAGTGTTTCAGACCAAGCAAGAAGTTATCTGCGTCTTGGTCTGCCCTAAATTACTGACCACAATGAAACCGGATTCTAAAACATCATACAAATGAATAAATATCTTATATAAAATGAAATTAACCGAGCTAACGAATCAAAAAAATCATCACAATATATATAAAACGAAGGATGTTTTATTTCTGCTTTGCTCGCTATAGTTTCTCCACTATAATCCTTTTAATTTTTAATAATATAGATATAGGGTAGTTTATCAAACTTTCTTGGAGATGTGTGTAGACCTTTTAAATGTTATTAAACAAGTAAAACGTCGGGTTATTGACGACTTAAGTTTGTCTGATTGGCGCCCGGAAGATCTGGATTAGCCCTCTTAAAATGTGTTATGCCATCTATCAACCAATTCAGTTAGTTGTGTTGCCTATGTTCGTAGAATTTTCTTTGACCCTAAGCAGCCTAATGCTTAACTTCAAACATTTGAGGTGTTCCAGTAAAACGTCTGTGGTGGTGAAGCGCACTGCACGGCGTAGTCCAGAGCCCACGGTAAGCTGTAGGTCCCTGTTGTCGTATATCACGCTTAGTATACAACCTATAGCAGTAGATTACCGGACGCCTACGTCTTAGACAGGAGACAACATATGGCGAAAATGACTAAATGAGTATGATTTAAAAGTTAAATAATATGAAAATTACTTATGCGGTTTTGTGGGTATGAAATTTATGTGTTGACACTAATAGTGAATGAACTGCCTGTGCATTATGGTAATCATAAACGTTTCAGCTAATCAAACAGGAATTTTCATATCGCCATATATTCGCTTTAATATATGTCAGTAATAAGACTGGATGTTGCTTCTAAATTGAATGCAAGTGTGGGTTGACGTTTCGATATGGGAAATGGAATGTTATATGGAGTTTATTTCGTTATGTGGAGGTTATTCGATAAACCACGTAGGTATTTATGCAGTTTAGATTACCCAAGGGAATATCTTTCAAGGGCGGAAATGCACTTTGAGAACTTCGAAATGTTTGCCATTTTAGTAGTTACAGAAATTGCAAACATCATTTATTAACGTGAATGTGATTTTAGTTGAAATTGAATAAAGCACTTGTAGCAGTAATACAGGGTCACAGAAAACTTATTATGCCTTGAAAGATTTGAAAGTTTAGAAGGATGGAAGTCACAAACATGATTACATCAAATAGTAATCTTGAATAAACGAAGAGATCACTGTGTACTATATTTAAATTGTTAGAGTTTGATGTGATGTATATTTCCATAAACATTGTTTATTCTATAATACTTTTAGAATTTCAAAATTGTTCAACAAATGTTGTAAATAATTTTAAACATCGAAAAGTAATATAAATTTAAGATTCGGTTCATACACAAATCATTGCAAAAATTCTATGTGCCTGGTATCTTTTATATAGTTAATTTTTGAAACGGGCATTAGAGCGGGGCGTGGTAGTATTTAAATTTAAACGGGAATACATTTTTTTAAAGCAAAGATGGGTTTCAATTGAACACACCTCGTATTTTGTCAATGAGAGCTACGATGTCGCAAAGTTCTGTTGATTATAACGTGGAACAGCGTATAAGAATCAAATTTCATTCGGATGAAGACGTAATTCGAAATGATGTTGTTTGAGTGGTTAAAATCTTTCACCGACGGGAGAATTCGTGTAAAAATAAACCTCACGTACAACGAACTGCAACTTCGGATAATCGTAAAAATCAAGACAAAGTTAATTGCCTCATTCAGCAAGACAGATACCATTAAAAAATCAAGCCAAATTATCTTAAGGTAAGTGCCAGTTGCATTCCGCGCTTGTTGACCAAAGAACACGCGTTAAGTCGTTTGCAAATCGCTTCTTCTTTATTGCAGCCATATGAGAGAGAAGAACTTTGACAACCCATGAAACTACGTACATTATTTTACCCCCGATTCAAAATATGCAAGCATGCCGTGGTGTCAGTACATTTCGAAAGCTAAAGATAATAAAACTGTGTTGTCAGCTAGGAAAGCGATGTCAATACTTTTTAGGGATTCTCAAGTACTTGTTGTTGATTTCGATACAAAACGGAAGAGAATACAAAGATTCATTTTCTTTCCTTTAGATAGTGCTCGCCCTCAGACCGTCGCCAGAACAATTGAAACTAGAAAAATTTTCCAGTTGGGCCTTCGTTTATCGTCTAATAGACTAGTAGTTATTGTAAAAGTTGTTCCTCTTTTTATGATCTTAACTGCTTCAATCAAAGATATATGACATAAACCGAGAACTTATGTATACTTAGTGTAAAATATTTTGGAAATGGTATATAATACGGAAAATACTTAGTTATTCGAAAAAATAACAGTTTTAAATAGAACACTTGTATCCTTTTAGAAAATTTGAAAGAATAATGTATATGAAACAAAAAAGTTCTATGTTATATTATCATAAAAGTGAAAGTAAATAAGATATTCTGGATCAAATAATTTATAATAACAATAAGTACTTCGGAAATGAAACAAATGAACGCTACTGTCAAATAGCAAAAAACTAAGCAAATTTTATGCTTGTCTCTTGTTAATGTACATTATTTCCAGATAAATCATGTTTAATTAATAAATTACTATAATATGTTTTTTCAACAAAATGGAGCTCCTCCACATAATTATGAAACAATTTAGTCAAGTCAATAAATATAATAGAAATCTATAAAATATGACGTAATACTGATCCGAATAAATTAAACACTTCTAATGTTGTCAGCGCACCCTTTAATTATTAAAGGCAGTGCTAACATTGTAATATGACAAATTTTGTATAACATTCTAGCTTTAGCCAAGCTGTCACTAATTTTAGTTCTAAAGCTGTATCTACCATTGTGATATTCGGTGAAGCTTAAATACTGGTGGTCAAGTTTTTGAAAACAGTCGACAAAGGGGGCCGAAGAAACTACTTTCAATTAGGTGGTTACATTCTTCTACTTTCTGAAATGCTTTTTCTTTGAGAACAGTTTTCCCTTTAGGCAAGACAAAGAAATCTGTTGGTGGAAAGTCAGGTGAATAGCGTGGGTGACTGATCTCAACAATGCCGTATACTACGAGAAATGACTTCATACGTATGTAGAATGGGCAGATGCATTCACATGTAACAGAAACGAACAACCTTTTTCTTGAAATTGTGATCGCACTCGAGAAATGCACTGCACATAGAATACACTATTTACTGTTTGCTCTTCAGACACAAATCCTTTATGGATCACATTCTGTGTATCAAATAGGTAAAGAGCCTGATTTTGGATTTTTGCGAAACTTTTTGGGTCTTGGTGATGATTTTCTAATTCATTGCATACTCTGGCATTTGGTCTCAGGGTCGTGTTGAAATATCCATAATTCATCAACAGTGATAATGCCGTGTCATGCAAGTCTGAACGAAGTCTGTGGATGATGTAACTCTTGTCTGTTCTCTGAGCGGGTTGAACTTTGCAGAGATCTTCCTTCTTCCCAATTCTGCACGTAAAATTCTCTAAAGCGTTACAATTTCACGAACTTTTGCGACAAATGTGCATTTCGAGAGATCAGCGGGCGCCCGGTTCTAGCCTCATCTCGAATATTCTCTCGTCCATCTTTGAACGTTTAAATTATTCATACGTATGTAGCATAACTTAAGGTGTTATCACTGTATACAGTTTTCAACATTTCATAAGTTCCTCTTAGAGGTTTCCCTAATTACCATAAAAAAAAATGATCACTCGTTACTTCATGACCACTGACAGAAACACGACATACTGTCCTGCGCATAAACTAACATTTGTTCGATCTTCTTTTGAGCACTTTTTATTGATGAAACTGTGAACTACTATATGGTATCATCATCATGATCATCATCAACAGCCTTTCCGTCCCACTGCAGGGCATCGGCCTCTTCTCTGCCACGTGTTTCTCCTCAGCGCTAAGGTAGAAACACGGGGGACCTACAGTTTAACGTCGAATCCGAACGACAGAAATTCCAGAGAAGGTTTTTAGCATTAAGATCCCACGGTTGCAAGCCGAATTGGGAAA
>JABXWE010061903.1:0-12137 GCA_014611495.1 Limonius californicus
ATCTGCTGTTAAATATCGGATTTAGATGCAAATGTTTCGTTAAACCTCTGGCATAGCTACTTTCAGCTCAATGAAATATTATTGTAGGTTTGAAGTTTGCTTCTTCAATTTTTAAAATTGGAACAACCAAGATGACAATGATCAACTACGGTTGGGGTTACACTTGATTTATTGTTAATTGGTAAAAATTTGAAAATAAAGGGGACATTTTGTCTTTAATTAATTAATTAATTGCTTGTGCATTGGTCCTTAACATAATTAATATTAAAGTTTCCTGTGTAGTGAAATTAGTTTTTGAAGTGCAATTCCAATTCTACAAAGGGCAAGGTGAGTATTTGCTATGAAATTGGAAAGTACAATATTGTTGCTACTAGGCACTGCCAGGTTCTACCTCAGGTGGTATTTCATAATACGAGCAAACGCTATTAATGTCCAAAATTAATTTTAGCACTATAACAAATTTTAAACTATTTAATTCTGTAATTGGGTGCGTTTGTTATTTATCCATCCATACATTCGTAATTTATATTATAATATCTGAATGCAATACCCTGTTGTTGGCGTGAATTTACTTTCAGTTTAGGAATATTGTTGAAACTCGGTATATATTATTATACTAGCACAGTCCTATGCTGTTTTTTATTGTAACTACATTCTTAATCTTCGTATAGCTTACAGCTCATTAGTAACTGGAGTAAGTTGGTTTCACTTTAATATTTATTATTTAAATAAATTCAGTTGAAGTATTGCCTCACCTGGTGCGAATTACTGCTTGACAGCGTCTTGGCATGCTTCGAAGTAGCCTACGAACCACATCCTATGCGATGCACTCCCATTCTTCCACCAGAGCTTATTCGAGCTGCAAATATACCGATGGTAATTTTTTAAAATTAGTTTAAGTTCATAATTTATTCTACAAATTGTTATTTTCGCATTTACAGTATTTTTTGAGTGAGCTAGTTGGCAGAGCGCTCGCTTTCTGGGCAAAACGTCGATTACGGCATGGGTTTGATTCCCCAGAATTACTATGCAGCGTATAAAAATCTTGTGGTGCAACCTGCCACACAGAATTGTCCAATCCTGTTAGGAAACGTGGGATCTTAAAAATGAAACTATTTCCGGAATTTCTGTCGTTCATATTCAACGTGAAATGTTAGGTGCCCCGTGTTTCTACCTTTGCCCTGAGGAGAAATACGTGCCAGAGAAGAGGCGAACGTGCAGCGGTGAGACGAAGAAGCTCTTTATGATGAGTAGTGGTTTGACTGGTGTCTTTAGCCATTTGTTCCTTGCTCTAACGCTTTTTCCTTGCTCTCCCATCTCCTTCCGTTTGCTTTTTCTGCCCATTATTGAAAGTACAATATCTTATCTATATCTAAGAAAAGTGGCTTCAAAATGTTGCAGATGAAGTAAAAACCAATTTACTTCGTACACTACACTTTGTTACTTGTTTTGCAGAAATTTTGCTATTTCTGTTATTTAACAATAGTACGAACAGTCAACAGAAAATTTCTCGTTTTATTTCAAAATATGCAGGTTTGGGTGTCTTTAATTTTAGATTTGATCGTAAATAACATATTACAAAATATATTTCTCCACGACCACTACGAAATTTCACAATTCTGAAATCAATTTTGATAATAGAAAGTTAACATTCTAACCCTTGTTATGGAAGAAATATTCTAAAACACTTACCGCCTTAAGCATTTTGCATGTATTTCATTCCATCATTAGTAATGCTATGAATATTCCGTAACAGTATAACAAAAAAAAACAGTTAGTCTAGGAATCCCATGACTAACAATTGACTTGAAACGTCATAATTTTGCAATTTCTTTGTAAATATTTGTTCCGAATTTTATTAATTTTATTGTATTGATTACATATCTTGGGGAAAGTATAGTCTGCTACTCGGTTGGGAATGGAAATTCGATGCTCGTGGTTCCTCACGCTCGCCTTCGGCTCGTGTTTCCACTCGCATCGAATTTCCATTCCAACCTCGTTACAGAATATACTATTCTCCACGACTACTACGGAATTTCACAATTCTGAAATCAATTTTGATAATAGAAAGTTAACATTCTAACACTTTTTATGGAATAAATATTCTTAAACATTTTCCGGCTTATGCATTTTACATGTATTTCATTCTATCACTAGTTATGGAATGAATATTCCGTAACAGTATAACAAAAAAAACAGTTAGTCTAGGAATCCATGACTAACAATTGACTTGAAACGTCATAATATTGCAATTTCTTTGTAAATATTTGTTTCGAATTTTATTGTATTGATTACATATCTTGGAGAAAGTATAGTCTGCTACTCGCTTGGGAATGGAAATTCGATGTTCGTGGTTCCTCACGCTCGACTTCAGCTCGTGTTCGGAAGATTCCACTCGCATCGAATTTCCATTCCAACCTCGTTACAGAATGTACTATTCTCCGCGACTACTACGGAATTTCACAATTCTGAAATCAATTTTGATAATAGAAAGTTAACATTCTAACACTTTTTATGGAATAAATATTCTTAAACATTTTCCGGCTTATGCATTTTACATGTATTTCATTCTATCACTAGTTATGGAATGAATATTCCGTAACAGTATAACAAAAAAAAAACAGTTAGTCTAGGAATCCATGACTAACAATTGACTTGAAACGTCATAATATTGCAATTTCTTTGTAAATATTTGTTCCGAATCTTATTAATTTTATTGTATTTATTACATATCTTGTGGTCGTAGAGAAAGCAGAGTCTACTACTCGGTTGGGAATGGAAATTCGATGCTCGTGGTTCCTTACGTTCGCCTTCGGCTCGCGTTCGGAAGATTCCACTCGCATCGAATTTCCATTCCAACCTCGTTACAGAATGTACAATTCAATTACAAGTGAAATTTCGAAACTACTTTAGGAAATAAAGAATAACCAGGTTATATAATATATTCTTTTATATTCGGACCTTTCCCTTTATTTATAATTTCCAAATAAAAGTAAGTAAGAAGCACGTAAGAACCAACGCCCACTTTGTCGCGATTTCGTCAATATGAAAAATACTTAAAAGTTGCTGTTTCCTATTCAAGTTTGTTATATTCAACCCAAGTTGAAATGCTCATTTATTGTGATACAACGCGAAAACCATATTTTATTATCATCTGCAGGTTGGTATGAATGGCACAGATGTTCCACTAAACTTTCATACAGGGTTATTTTAGACGAATCAGTTAGAGATGCCCATTATTTAAATGATTAAAAAACACATTTTTTAAGGGTTGTAATAGACAGTATGTATAGAAATTCTCAGAAGTTTGTTTGGCTATCCCAACGGGATTTAATAACTCTTATAAAAAAGTATTACTCTGTTAGATCTTCTTCTTCTTCTCAGCCATTGGCCATCCACTGCTGGATGTAGGCCCCCCTAAATCATTCCAAGCGGTCCTGTCCTGAGCGATCTGATACCATTTCTTTCCTGCGACCTTCCTAATATCGTACACCCTCTTACACCCTCGTACACACTCTTTTGCGGTCTACCCACACTTATTTTCGATATTCATGGACGCGATTGTATGATTCTGTTGGTCCATTTATCCTCTTTATTACGTGCAATGTGTCCTGCCCAGCTCCACTTTAGATGTGCGACTCGTTTTACTACGTCTATAACTCCTGTTCTTTGTCGTATCTCGGTGTTTCTAATTTTATCTCCAACGCTTACACCAAGCATGGCTCGTTCCATCGCTCTTTGTGTTACTCTTAGTTTTTCGGCACTTTTTTCTGTTATAGTTGTAGTCTCCAGTCCATAAGTGAGAACTGGTACGATGCAAGAATCAACACTTTTCTTTTTAAACAAATTGTGATCTCTGGGTTTTTAAAAATCATTCCCAGTCGCCCGAAAGCAGCCCAACCAAGTCTACTTCGCCTCACTATCTCTGATTTTTGGTTTTCTTTCCCCAATATTATCAGATGTCCTAGGTAAATATATTCATCTACTGTCTCGATGTTAATTTGTTCTATTGAGAATTGTTTGTCGCTAGGGGACATGATTTTCGTCTTGTCGAGGTTCGTTCTTAATCCTATTTGTTTGGCGGTTCGATCAAGTGGGGTCAGCATATTTTGAAGTTCTTCAACATCTGAGCTCATGAGTACTATATCGTCCGCAAAACGTAGGTGATTTAGGAATTTTCCGTCTATATTTACGCCTTTTTGGTCCCATTCTAGTTTTTAAAAATATTTTCCAGTGCTAGAGTAAACAATTTTAAGGACATTGTGTCTCCCTGTCTAACACCTCTCTGAATGTGGATTTTGTTCATTTTCTTTTCTTCGTTTATTTCAATCTCAAATGTGGCGTTTTTGTATATATTCTTTATGAGCTCTGTATACCTCGAGTCTACCCTGGCATCATTTAGTGCTTCGAATATTGCCCACAGTTCTACCGTATCGAAAGCTTTCTGAAAATCGATGAAAGCCATGTGAAGAGGTTTATTGTACTCGACACATTTTTCTATCAGAGTACGTACACTTTGTAAGTAGTCTATGGTGCTGTAGCCTTTTCTAAAGCCTGCCTGTTCTTCTGGCTGATAGAAGTCTAGTTTATTCGTTATTCGATTTGTAATAATCTTGGTCAGTAATTTATACATATATGACAGTAGGCTTATTGGACGGTAATTTCCTATGTTTGCACTATCGCCTTTCTTGTCTAGTAGTATGACCACTGCATCTTGCCAATTTGGTGGTATTTCTCTTTCCTCTAAGCATCGATTTAGAAGTATTTTGATAGCGTCTAACAGTATTTCACCCCCAAGTTTTAGCATTTCGACTGTTATACCGTCTTCTCCCGGGGATCGTCCATTTTTCATTTGTTTCAGTGCGGCTGTAATCTCTGCTGTTGTGATTTCAGGTATTTCTTCTGAATTTGCATTGATAATTATTTCTCCTTCTTTCTTTTGGACTTCGTTTGATTTTGGGGGGTTTTTGAGGCATATAGATCTGTATAGAAGGTTTCGACAATTTTCGTTATTTCTGTTACTTCTGTTACTATGACTCCATTTTTATCTTTCATTTTAGTCATCCTGGATTTGCCATTTATTAACTTAGCACGTAATACTCTCATATTTTTATTACTTTCTATTGTTTCTTTGATTATATTAGTGATATATCTTCTTATATCTTTCCTTATTTCTTGTTTTATGGCTTTGCTTATTCTTTTATCCGTTCCTCTTGTTAGCTCTCTTCTTTGTTCTATGAGCTTTAATGTTTCCACACTTATCTTTTTATTCCTTAGTTGGCTTTTTCTCTGTGTACACACTTTTTTCGTCGAAATTTGAATGTCTCTTGTAATTTTGGCAGTTAGATTTCCTAATTTGCTATTTTTCAAGTTTTGAACTGGAGAGAGTTTCATTTTCAATTCGTTCTGAAATTGCATTTGGTTTTGTTCTATGACATTAATAGTTGTTGATTTAGTCCATTTCTGTATCATTTTCTCCGTTCTATTTTTGAATGAATTTTATAGTGGTTCTCACTAACCTGTGATCACTGTCAACTTGAAATTTATTTGTGACAGATACGCTCTATTAGATAATTTAAGGTAATTATTTTTAATATGGCGTTTTACATTTACAAGTTAGTTTGTGTCAACTGTTATCGATTGCTGTCATCGTAACGTTAAGTTGTTTAGTTTAAATGGCTTTTTAAAATAGGTAAAGAAATCAAAGCTCGAAGTACCACTATAATATAACAAAAATATCTGCTCTAATACATTGAACGCTTCCGCAGAACAGCAGTTTTACAAAATATCACTTTTAAAATACACCAGTTTTACAAAACAGCAGATAACAACGGAGGGAAGCAATAACAAAAATATCTGAGCTAATACATTGACCGCTTCCGCAGAACAGTAGTTTTACAAAACAGCACTTTTAAAAAACAGTCGTTTTACAAAACAGCAGATAACAACCGGAGGGAAGAAATAACAAAAATATCTGCTCTAATACATTGAACGCTTCCGCAGAACAGCAGTTTTACAAAATATCACTTTTAAAAAACAGCAGTTTTACAAAACAGCAGATAACAACGGAGGGAAGCAATAACAAAAATATCTGACCTAATACATTGACCGCTTCCGCAGAACAGTAGTTTTACAAAACAGCACTTTTAAAAAACAGTCCCTTTACAAAACAGCAGATAACAACCGGAGGGAAGCAATAACAAAAATATCTGCCCTAATGCATTGACCGCTTCCGCAGAATAGCAGTTTTACAAAATATCACTTTTAAAAAACAGCAGTTTTACAAAACAGCAGATAATAACGGAGGGAAGCAATAACAAAAATATCTGACCTAATACATTGACCGCTTCCGCAGAACAGCAGCTTTACAAAACAGCACTTTAAAAAAACAGTCGTTTTACAAAACAGCAGATAACAACCGGAGGGAAGAAGTAACAAAAATATCTGCTCTAATACATTGAACGCTTCCGCAGAACAGCAGTTTTACAAAATATCACTTTTAAAATACACCAGTTTTACAAAACAGCAGATAACAACGGAGGGAAGCAATAACAAAAATATCTGACCTAATACATTGACCGCTTCCGCAGAACAGCAGTTTTACAAAACAGCACTTTAAAAAAACAGTCGTTTTACAAAACAGCAGATAACAACCGGAGGGAAGAAATAACAAAAATATCTGCTCTAATACATTGAACGCTTCTGCAGAACAGCACTTTTACAAAACAGCACTTTAAAAAAACAGTCGTTTTACAAAACAGCAGATAACAACCGGAGGGAAGAAATAACAAAAATATCTGCTCTAATACATTGAACGCTTCAGCAGAACAGCACTTTTACAAAGCAGCAGCTTTAAAAAACAGTAGTTTTACAAAACAGCAGATAACAACCGGAGGGGAGCAATAACAAAAAGATCTGCCCTAATACATTGAACACTTCCGCAGAGCAGCAGTTTCACAAAACAGCACTTTCAAGAAACAGTCGTTTTACACAACAGCAGATAACAACCGGAGGGAAGCAATAACAAAAATATCTGCTTTAATACAGTGAACGCTTGGGCAGAACAGCAGTTTTACAAAACAGCACTTTTAAAAAAATGTAGTTTTCCAAAACAGCAGCTAACAACCGGAGGGAAGCAATTACAAAAATATCTGGCCTAATACATTGAACGCTTCCGCAGAACAGCAGTTTTACAAAATAGCACTTTTAAAAAACAGTCGTTTTACAAAACAGCAGATAACAACCGGAGGGAAGTAATAACAAAAATATCTGCCATAATACATTGAACGCTTCCACAGAACAGCAGTGTTACAAAACAGCACTGTTAAAGAAGTGTAGTTTTACAAAACAGCAGATAACAACCGGAGGGAAGCAATTACAAAAATATTTGACCTAATACATTGAACGTTTCCGCAGAACAGCAGTTGTACGAAACTTTTAAAAAAGAGTATTTTTACAAAACAGCAATTTCAGACGTGCTGTGCTGTACAGCACTGCTTCACATTTTAGACGACTATTTTGCAGAAGTACAGCTTCCTAGAAGCAATAATTTGTTAGAGCGCCCAATTGCAGAAACGTTGTTTTGCGCAATGGTACTTCATAGAAAACCAAAATTTTAAAAGTTTAGTTTCGTATAACACTACACCATACTGCATTATAGAACACCGAATTATAAAACACTATTTTGCCGATATTCATTATTGAAACATTATTTTTTTGTTTTAGAACCTTCTAAAGGTAAAATGATATTTCCGTATTAGTAAAAGCAGGGAATTGCAGAAGAATCGACGGATTGTTGTATCCTGAAAGCTTTCGATGAGTTTCAGTGAGCGTCCAGTAGCGGAAACAGGGTTTCCTAGCAGTGCAGCTTCACAGAGGCACTAATTTGTTAGAGCGCCCAATTGCAGAAACGTTGTTTTGCGCAATGGTACTTCATAGAAAACCAAAATTTTAAAAGTTTAGTTTCGTATAACACTACACCATACTGCATTATAGAACACCGAATCATAAAATACTATTTTGCCGATATTCATTATTGAAACATTATTTTTTTGTTTTAGAAGCTTCTAAAGGTAAAATGATATTTCCGTATTAGTAAAAGCAGGGAATTGCAGAAGAATCGACGGATTGTTGTATCCTGAAAGCTTTCGATGAGTTTCAGTGAGCGTCCAGTAGCGGAAACAGGGTTTCCTAGCAGTGCAGCTTCACAGAGGCACTAATTTGTTAGAGCGCCCAATTGCAGTAGCATTACTTGTGTTACTGCATATAAAACCAAAATTTTAAAAGTTTAGTTCTGCACAACAGTACACCATACTGTATTATAGAACACCGTATCATAAAATACTATTTTGCAGAATTGTTCAGTTCAAGAAGCACTGTTATGCACAGCACGGTTTTGAAGTAGCACTACTGCCGTAGAAAGGCCATTTTGCAGGAAAACTGGAGTGGCACTATTTTGAAAAAACACTTCTTTGCAAATAACTCGAATTGCAGGAGCTCTGCTTTGTGACAACTCTCTTTCCTGTTAGGTCAGTTTGGTTGAAGCACTCAATGCACAAGTAGCGCTGTTATATAGAAATGCACAATTACTGAAGTACCTACTTTGAAAACCTAGAATTGCACAGGTTCATAAAACTAGTTAAACTTAGAGTACGGTATTATAAAGCGCAGTGTCGAAGACACGCTATTTTGTACAAATGGCACATTAAATGAGCCCTGTTTCGTAGTATGGCTACTTTGTAGAAACGTTTAATGGTATTAGCGCTGTTTCATTCAAACTTGCTCTTACAGAGATGTTGTTTTGCACAGTACAGTGTCCCAGAAGAGATTAATTTCAAAATTATTTATATGTATGATATTGGTTTGCTGAAGTATTCAAGTAAAGAAAACCTTCTTCTAAAAAAAGTAAGTAACGCGATACATAACAGTGTTTCAGTAAGTGAAAGTATGTGCTACATTTCGAAAGCTGTATTCTGCGCAGAGCCAAGAAAGCATACAATTGAATAAGCGCTGTTACTTAAAAACATGCGTTCGGATAAATGATGAATTACAGAAGAGTTGTAGTGCTGAGCAAGACCTTGTAGACCACTGTTCTGTAGAAGATCTCATTTACAAGTGCCCTGAGTTGCAGGAGGCAGTTATTGCAATAAATTCAACTACACACATTCTCACTACTTAACTCGCATTACAAAAACATAATAATTAAATAGCAAATGTAAGGGTGCCTTAAATATTACTCGCGCTTAAAAGCTCAGCATTCAAATGGTAGTTTCAAATGAGCAACATCTAAACCTCTTCCACAGAATAAAACAATAAATGTACAACTATCAGAAACTTTTCTATGGAGTAGACGTTTGCCTTAAAATCTTTTTCGAACAGAGGGATCATGTTTTAAGGCAAACTTCTTTAAATACAAGCAATATTCAAGCCAAAAAATATTTTCTAAATGTTTCAATTTGGATAAAGAAAATGCTGGATTTTATTCAACAATTAACGAAATTCTTAATTGCTAGTTTTGTGTTATAGAACTCGATTGCTAATAGATTAAAATCGCAGACTAGCTTTCAGAGCAAAAGTTTACCCCGGTATGTGTTTAAAGGTGCATCTTTTACAGAGCATTTAATTGAAAGGAATTCGACGTTATTTTGGATCCACAATGGGTACTGAAAATGAACAATTCCAGCACATTGTAAGCGCACTTCTACCTATTATTGTATCAACTCATATTAAAGTTCGAAACTGATTTAATTAGAAACGAACTCAATTTAATTTATTGAGAATGTATTCTACAGCCAAAAATAAGAAATTTACTAACTGATGCGTCTTAAATGGGTGGAGAATTTGTAATCCACTATTGTCATATACAAATAATAGTTTAACAACATTTCATTACTTTCCACTTATTCTCGATTTAAAAATAAGATATAAATATAAGGAGGACGTAAATACACCACAAAAAGACTTGAAATTAAATAAAAGTAAAGCTAGAATACTAGTTTTTGCGCATCGGATGGTTACATTCAAGAAGAATATTACAGTAGATTTAATTTGATGCAGTTGCGTGACATCAAATACGATTAAGTTAATCGAACAGGATCGATATCGGATCGAATAAACGTTACCGATTCGGATCTGGAAGAATCGGGTTACTTAAAAGAAGGGCTTTCAAGTAGTCTACATCTGCTGTTAAATATCGGATTTAGATGCAAATGTTTCGTTAAACCTCTGGCATAGCTACTTTCAGCTCAATGAAATATTATTGTAGGTTTGAAGTTTGCTTCTTCAATTTTTAAAATTGGAACAACCAAGATGACAATGATCAACTACGGTTGGGGTTACACTTGATTTATTGTTAATTGGTAAAAATTTGAAAATAAAGGGGACATTTTGTCTTTAATTAATTAATTAATTGCTTGTGCATTGGTCCTTAACATAATTAATATTAAAGTTTCCTGTGTAGTGAAATTAGTTTTTGAAGTGCAATTCCAATTCTACAAAGGGCAAGGTGAGTATTTGCTATGAAATTGGAAAGTACAATATTGTTGCTACTAGGCACTGCCAGGTTCTACCTCAAGTGGTATTTCATAATACGAGCAAACGCTATTAATGTCCAAAATTAATTTTAGCACTATAACAAATTTTAAACTATTTAATTCTGTAATTGGGTGCGTTTGTTATTTATCCATCCATACATTCGTAATTTATATTATAATATCTGAATGCAATACCCTGTTGTTGTTGAAACTCGGTATATATTATTATACTAGCACAGTCCTATGCTGTTTTTTATTGTAACTACATTCTTAATCTTCGTATAGCTTACAGCTCATTAGTAACTGGAGTAAGTTGGTTTCACTTTAATATTTATTATTTAAATAAATTCAGTTGAAGTATTGCCTCACCTGGTGCGAATTACTGCTTTACAGCGTCTTGGCATGCTTCGAAGTAGCCTACGAACCACATCCTATGCGATGCACTCCCATTCTTCCACCAGAGCTTATTCGAGCTGCAAATATACCGATGGTAATTTTTTAAAATTAGTTTAAGTTCATAATTTATTCTACAAAATGTTATTTTCGCATTTACAGTATTTTTTGAGTGAGCTAGTTGGCAGAGCGCTCGCTTTCTGGGCAAAACGTCGATTACGGCATGGGTTTGATTCCCCAGAATTACTATGCAGCGTATAAAAATCTTGTGGTGCAACCTGCCACACAGAATTGTCCAATCCTGTTAGGAAACGTGGGATCTTAAAAATGAAACTATTTCCGGAATTTCTGTCGTTCATATTCAACGTGAAATGTTAGGTGCCCCGTGTTTCTACCTTTGCCCTGAGGAGAAATACGTGCCAGAGAAGAGGCGAACGTGCAGCGGTGAGACGAAGAAGCTCTTTATGATGAGTAGTGGTTCGACTGGTGTCTTTAGTCCATTTGTTCCTTGCTCTAACGCTTTTTCCTTGCTCTCCCATCTCCTTCCGTTTGCTTTTTCTGCCCATTATTGAAAGTACAATATCTTATCTATATCTAAGAAAAGTGGCTTCAAAATGTTGCAGATGAAGTAAAAACCAATTTACTTCGTACACTACACTTTGTTACTTGTTTTGCAGAAATTTTGCTATTTCTGTTATTTAACAATAGTACGAACAGTCAACAGAAAATTTCTCGTTTTATTTCAAAATATGCAGGTTTGGGTGTCTTTAATTTTAGATTTGATCGTAAATAACATATTACAAAATATATTTCTCCACGACCACTACGAAATTTCACAATTCTGAAATCAATTTTGATAATAGAAAGTTAACATTCTAACCCTTGTTATGGAAGAAATATTCTAAAACACTTACCGCCTTAAGCATTTTGCATGTATTTCATTCCATCATTATTAATGCTATGAATATTCCGTAACAGTATAACAAAAAAAAAACAGTTAGTCTAGGAATCCCATGACTAACAATTGACTTGAAACGTCATAATTTTGCAATTTCTTTGTAAATATTTGTTCCGAATTTTATTAATTTTATTGTATTGATTACATATCTTGGGGAAAGTATAGTCTGCTACTCGGTTGGGAATGGAAATTCGATGCTCGTGGTTCCTCACGCTCGCCTTCGGCTCGTGTTTCCACTCGCATCGAATTTCCAT
>JABXWE010061920.1:0-12589 GCA_014611495.1 Limonius californicus
CACAAATAGGTGATTCCCAATTGGTAATTAAAATGGTTTTGTGACTTTAGCACTTACATATTTGAATTCCGAACTTCAACCTTACAATTTATTTGATCTTATGATGTACAAATAGGTGATTCTGTTTCCCAATTGGGACAATTGGTAATTTAAATAGTTTTGCGATGTTAACACTTATAAACTTGTATTCCTAACTTCAACCTTACAGATTATTTTATCTTATAATACACAAATAAGTCATTCCCAATTGGTGATAAAAATGGTTTCGTGACTTTAGCACTTGCATATTTGAATTCCCAACTTCAACCTTACAGTTTATGTGATCTTGTGATGTACAAATAGGTATTTCGTTTCCCAATTGGGACAATTGGTAATTAAAATAGTTTTGCGATGTTAGCACTTATAAACTTATATTCCTAACTTCAACCTTACAGTATCTTATAATACACAAATAAGTGATTCCCAATTGGTAATAAAAATGGTTTCGTGACTTAAGCACTTGCATATTTGAATTCCCAACTGCAACCTTATAGTTTATTTTATCTAGTGATACAAAAATAGGCTTTTCTGTTTCCCAATTGGGGCAACTGGTAATTAAAATAGTTTTGCGATATTAGCAAACTTGCACTCCCAACTTCAACAGATTATTTAATCTGGTATATAATAAGTATTTCTGTTTCTCATTTGGGGCAAATAGGGGCAATTTAAAATAGTTTTGTGATGTTAGAAAACTCCCAACTTCAACCTGACAACTTATTAAATCTTGTAATGCGTCTCCTCTAAGAAGGTTGGCAATCATTGTGATGATTCTCAACTTCGATATTACATATAATTTTATCTTGTATCCGTATCAGTAAAAACCAATCGGCAATTAAAATAGTTCTGTGATGTTAGCACTGAGAAACTTAAACTCCAAACTTCAACCTTGCAGATTATTATATTTTGTAATACACAAACCAGTGTTTCCAGATGGGTAACTATAATATTTTTATGATATTACCAGTGGCAAGCTAAGACTCTTAATTTCAACCATAAAAATTATTTTTTAATTGTAATGCACAGATCAGTGTTTTCCAATTGGCAAATAAAATAGTTTTGGGAAACTAGTGCTGGCACACTAAAATTCCTAGTTGCAACTATACCGATTACTTAGATTGTAATGCGCTCGTAAGTGTTTCTCAATTGGTAATCAAAATAGCTCTGTGTTATGAACACTGGAAAATTAAAATACACAAATCAGTGTTTCTGACTGCGGACTGCTTATTAAAATAGTTTTGTGAAACTACTGCTGGCAGATTAAAATTTTTAACTTCTTTCTTGCAGATTATGCCATCTTGTAATGTACAAATCAGTGTCCTTTGATTGGAAATTATAATTTTTTCTGATATCATCACTAAAAAACTAAAATTCACAACTTCGACCTTAAAAATTATTTAATTTGGTAATGCATAAATTAGTGTCCCCAAAACGAATTAGAGATAGTTTTGGAATATTAGCAGTGGCCAACTGAGACTCTTAAATTCCAACTTAAGATTGATTTAGCTAATAATACACAAATCAGTGTTTTCCAATTGCCAGTTAATGCTGGCAGATTAAACTTTTTAATTTCTACCTTGCAAATTATGCTATCTTGTAATGAATAAATCAGTGTCCCCTAATTGGAAGTTATAATTATTTTACGATATTATCACTAACAAACTAAAATTCACAACCTCAACCGTACAAATTATTTAATTGGGTAATGCATACATTAGTGTCCCCAAAACTATATTAGAGATAGTTTTGTGTTATCAGCAGTGGCAAACTGAAATTCTTAACTTCTACCTTAAAGATTGGTTTATCTTGTAATAGGTACACTAATCAATTGCTAATTAAAATAGTTTTGTAATGTTAGCACTAGGAATCTGAACTATTCACTTCAACCTTCAAGATTATGTTATTTTTTAATACACAAACCGCTGTTTCCATGCCTGTAATTGTAATATTTTGATGATATTCCCAGTCGCAAACTCAGACTTTAGTTTCAACCTTAAAAATTATTTTTCATTGTAATGCACAATTCAGTGTATCCCAATTGCTAATTAAAATAGTTTTGTAATGTTAGCACTAGGAATCTGAACTATTAACTTCAACCTTCAAGATTATTTTATCTTTAATACACAAACCGCTGTTTCCATGTCGGTAGTTGTAATATTTTGGTGATATAACCAGTCGCAAACTGAGACTAGTTTCAACCTTAAAAATGATTTTTCATTGTAATGCACAAATCAGCGATTCCCAATTGCTAATCAACATAGTTTTGTCATATTAGACTGGAAAACTAAAATTAATAACTTCAACCTTTCATTTAATTTTACCTTGTAATACACAAATCAGCGTCTTCCAATCGGAAATTAAAAAGGTTTTGAGATATTTGTTCTGGTAAACTTAAACTACTAACTTTAATCTTACAAATAGTTTATCTTGTAATGCACAAATCAGTGTCTCTTAAACGGTATTAGCGATAACTTAGTAATATTAGCACTGGTAAACCAAAACTCAGCCATGCAGAATATTATTTCTAGTAATTCGCAAATAAATGTTTCACAATTAATAATTAAAATAGTTTTGTGATATTAGTGTTAGCAGACTAAAATTTTCACATTAGAAATTTTTTAACTTCTAACACAAAAATTAGTGCCTTCCAATTGCCAATTAAAATAATTTTGTGATATTAGAACTAGAAAACTAAAACTCTAAACTTCAACCTTACAAACACTTTTATATTGTTATTGAAATAATTGACACAGTGTTGCATAACTGATAAATAAAATGCTATTGTGATATTATTTCTGAAAATACCTAAAATACAGATTTAAGGAATGATATTTGAAGCGGTTTACATAGAGTGCATCAAATATATTTCAAATAATTTTATCCCAAAAAAAGTAGAATAAGTATTATACAGCGAATATTGTTATAAATAGTTAATACTTAACATTGAACACCCTATGCGTATATAAGACTCGCCAATAATTCTTCATAATTAACATCTCGTTCTTTCTCTCTGTTTCCAATTTAAACGAACAAACGTTCCCCATTAATTATTTATTTAATCGACACAGGAAGGTGACGATAACCAAAAGGGAGCAAGGGTCATAAGGTACCCAGGGACGGCAACTCCACCTCATTGGTCGATATCTACCCTCGCTTAATTGATGGAGGGTGAGAGTCACAAGGCTCTTGACAAGAGGCTCGATGAACACACAGGGTGCTGAATTTGGATTAGGGTGGCTTAGGGATTGAAAGGGACGCCTACCTACTGTCCTATCCTGTTCTCCTGATACCCGACCCTTCGAAACCACGTGGTTTTGTATTGTTTATTGCAGTTTGTTTATGCCCGTCTGCGTTTCGTCCGAGGCTGATCGAGAGGAAAAAGCTTGCGGGTTGCGTGTTTGCCAATTTAGTGAGGTTCAGTTAACTACTCCCTTTCTATTTCACATTTTGTCTTGTTTGATTGCGGCAAGGAGTGGCAAATCAAAGGTTATTCCCAAAGAAAGACTAAACTGACAGTTTTAATGAAAAATAAAATAATCATTGGCGCTGGAGATATTTTCATTTGTCCGCTGCATACTTATAATAGAAAAATTAATTCAGTAAGTCAATATTATAAGTTTTGTTTGATTATTACTGTCGCTAAGGGTTCAACGGAATTCCTTTTATGACGGAAATGTTTAGGTTTGCATTGTTTACTTTATTGAAAATCAAAAACAAGGAGCAAAATTAAAATATTTAGCATTGCTATAATTTGCGTTATCAAAAAAATATATCGCAAGTACAAACGTTTGCTTATAATTCACATAAAGGGATTGGGATTTTTCACTCAATAGGCAGTGAGTATATCTGCTTAATATCGAATGGTAAAATGCCTTAGACAATCCCTACATTTATGACATTGTTCTGGATTAAGAATTATTGACGTGGTAGTTAAGTAGAATCAAATTTAAATAGTGATGACGTAGGGGAAGTGTGGGTAAGATGACGAACGGGGTAACATGACGAACGCATTTTACTAGAAAACCAGAATTAAATTAACATTTTTTGATACTAGGGTCATCTAGCAGTTAATAAGTTAACTAAAATCTGTCGGAAAAACCAAGCAAAAGCGTAATGTTATTTAGCATTTGTTAAATGACAGTTGCGGTATATAGAGCAATAAAATTTCAAAAGTTTATTTAGTGTTTTATAAGAATACGTCAAGGTAAGAAAAATCAGTTTTCTGTTGTATGTTGCATGTTTCCTGTGGCAATGTTTGTTACCCATTTACTTCACCAAATTATTTTCATGATTTAACATAACCTAAGAAAACATTTTAAATGAGGCGTGGGGTAAGATGGCGGGGGTAAGATGGCGAATTCGTCATCTTACCCCCAATTATGTTTCTCACCTTAATATATTTTTGTTTTATTTAGGTAAAGATGCCGAGAACATACAATAGAAAAACAAATCGTGGACATTGGTCCCAAGACTCGTTGTTAGCGGCCATGTATGAAGTTCAAGAGAAAACCATGAGTTGCAATGGGGCTGCCTTAAAATATGAAATACCAGAAGCTACACTTAGACGTTATGTCACCAAAACTAAGGAAAATAAAGATTTACCAGAACACTCTGGTAGATATCGAACTACATTCAATGCCCAACAAATAAAACAGTTTGTTAATTATCTAAAAGAATTCAGTAGTCGAGGATTTGGCCTTACTAGGTTTCAACTTAAAAAATTAGCCTACGAATATGCCGAAAAAAATAATATAAAGCATAGATTTAACAAACAAAAGCAAATAGCCGGTCAGGATTGGTACCAGTCTTTTACCAGAACTAACAGAATTAGTCTTAGAGCACCAGAAGCAACATCAATAGGACGAATGATGGGCTTCAATAAACCGGCAGTTGAAAAATTCTTTGGTATCTTACGGGATGTTCGCATCAAATATAAATTCTCACCAGAGCAAATATATAATGCAGACGAATCGGGTCTGTCAACTGTTCCTACACGATTACCAAAAATCTTGACTCCATCAGGAAATCGCCGAGTTATTAAAGTTGTATCTGCCGAAAGGGGTAAGAACACCACAATTGTATGCGCCATGAACGCAGTAGGTGCTTATATTCCGCCTTTCATCATTTTCGCTAGACAAAGGATGAAACCAGAACTTCTTCATGGCTGTCCTCCAGGGGCTCTAGGTATTGCTCAATCTACAGGTTGGATGACAACTGAGAGCTTTGTTATATATTTGAAACATTTTGTACGCCACGCAAAACCATCGGCTGAAGCTCCGATTTTACTTATCGTAGATAATCATGCTTCCCATATCTCACTTGAGGCAGTTAATTTCTGCAGATCCAACAATCTTGTTTTACTGGGTTTGCCGCCTCACACAACGCATAGGCTGCAACCGCTTGATGTCGCCTTTTTTGGACCCTTAAAAGCCTATTATAATCAAGCTTGTGACTCATTCATGGTAAATCGCCCTGGCACTCCAATAACTGACAGAAATTTGGGGCCCATGTTTGGCGAGGCATACGGTAAAGCAGCGACAGTTAACAATGCAGTCAAAGGATTCCGTGCGTGTGGAATTGAACCGTACAATCCTCAGATTTTTGAAGAAAGCGATTTCTCTCCATCAGCCACAAGCGAAAGGGACTACGTGCCAAACTTGGTATCTCGTGGCGTTGATAGTGAGCAGATTACAAACAATAATCCAGAAAATTCGGACGTTTCGTCAGATGACAATGTTTCTTTGAAGGAAATAAAAAGGCGCGGTTTGTTAACACCACTTTCAAAGAAGGCTACACAACCATCTCGAAGCATCTCTGCAGCTTCATCTGTAAAGCGTAACCTACATTTATCAGAGCCAGGCCCCAGTTGTTCTATGTCGGAATCTGGCAGTTCCCTATGGGAAATGAGACCCTTTCCTACCATTCAACGTTCTGTTCAAACTAAGCGTAAAAAGCTTTCAGCAAGTATAATTAGTAGCACTCCTGTAAAAAGTCAACTGGAAGAAAAAGAAAAACTAATAACAGAGAGAGAAGAAAAAAAGAAAAATAGGATAGTTTCACAGAAAAAGAATAAGACATTTCCAAATAAAACACAGAACAAATCTATTTCAACTTCTCAACGTTTACATGAATTATCTTGTTTTTGTCTAGTGTGCAATGAACGTTACACAGAGCCACCAGAGGAAGACTGGATCCAGTGTTCCAAATGTTTAGAGTGGTGTCATGAAGTTTGCAGTGATTATAAAGGCAAAGGACAATTTATTTGTGATGTTTGCATCTAGCAGTCATCTTACCCCACATTGTTCGTCATCTTACCCGTACCATGGGGTAAAATGACGAAAATGCAACGTTTTCTTTATGATTTTTTAAGAAGAAAAATTAAGTTTTGCTAAATTTACAAATATAATAAGTTTAAAACTAAGATATCAGTGTACGCATTAGGAATAGTTTTATTGTCAAATTAAATGTTTTGATACGCAAAAAAAATTATTTCCCTTAACCTAGTCATCTTACCCCAACTTCCCCTACATTTAAAAATGGCTTTAAGCATAATCCCAAGGATTTTAAATATAATGCACAAATACAGTTAGTAATCCACAGCCAAAATACCATAATTCGATGGTATTTATATGCATTTATTAGGCTTTTGCCGTATTTAAAGCATTTTTAAGGTGTAAAAATATACTTTTGCTGTTAATAAAGGTGGCAGCGTGTAAAGTTTATTGATTTTAACGGATATAGTGCGCAGATTTAAAGTCCTAAAAGACTGGTTATAACCGAATTGGATTGTATATAGTATTATGAACCAATTCTAGATACAGGGCGGTCTTAGAAAATGAGTATTTCGTTAGTAATATTGTTCAATTTGTAGCCCATCGCCATTTTTCTCATTCTCATACGACGGAAATAAAATTAGAGCGTAAATATTTTAGGTTCTTCTAAGAAAAGCCTTATAAAAAACGATAGTAAGTAGCTCAAACAGGTTAAACTTAATTTTCCCGTGATCATTTCGTATCAATTCTACCGTTGTTGAAAACTTCACATCACCGACTGCAGTGAAATTAGGGAGCAAGCAGCAAAATGTCGAGATTTTTAAAAATATAAATGCTAAGTTTAAACTTTAAGGAGCTCCAAATAGGCAATAATTAGCGTCTAATATGCCACCTTTACACTTACGGTTTTTTAAAACTAATAGACAACATATCCAAGATTAAAATAAAGTGCAAAATTAATCAAAAACATATTAAGAACTGCCAAAGGTAGAGCCAAAAAATACGGCAAAATCAACATACTTTTTCGACTCATGTGGAGTTAATTTAGTAAAATTTTTCCACCTTATTACAAACACAATCCTAATTTCAACTATTACTTTCTTACGAACAGAATAATGCCAAGATTAGTTTGCTTCATTATATATTATACGTATTGTCTTTTACATTGGCTGCATTTCGCTTCCAACGTTCAAGTATATGGCCGTAACCCCCGGAGCGGACAGGAAAATGAATATAATGGTTTGTAGATGTAAAAAGTTATATTTAATTTTTGGCGCCAGCTCGTTTTGGGATTTCCTTATTAAGGTATTTAAGGTAAAACCAATCAAAATTTCAAAAATGACTTAGGTATATATTATGGGGCATGAAATCTACTTCTATTCGATATATAATTTGACTTGATATATTTATGATATTCGCATAAAACATACACGTAACTGATATAATTGAACTGATTGTGAAATTAAATAACAACAAACTTGATTAAAACAGTAAGAATATGAATATTCTAACCCTCTGCAACTATATTTATAGTGAGATTTAAATGGCAATTCCTTTTGTTACCTTTCCGATAAGTTATTTCATATTTAAAGACAAGTTATTATATTTCAAATCGATCTGCATTCGAATACATATACAAAATTAAGCGAGCACTTATACTGGAATTTCCCATACATCAAACTTTCAATGTCATAAAATCAATTAAACATTTGATCAGATCGCAATAAAAACAACATTTACATTTTGTAAATTATTCTTAAGGGATGAAATGCATGCGATGGTAATATTTACACCATTTCCCTAAATAGAAAGCGAAAAATGATATTTATAGAAATTTGTAGAAGCTGAAAATTATGTTTTAAGGGTTGCAATAACCAAGGGTTATTTTTGCACAAAATTTTTAGGGGTTGAAAAGTTTGGTTTAAATGTTGCAGCAGCTATATATAGGGGACAGTTTTTACAGTGTGATTTTTAATGATTGAGGATAGTTTGAATTTACCGCCGTAGGTTTTAGTGTATTTTACATATTGGTTGTGGCTATGTTGCAAATCTCTGCTATTGATTACAATTATTATTAGCAATTAATATATCAATTATCCCTATTTGAGACACCACTGATGAGAAATAAACACCTTACAGGATTACTTTAGTTGTTATCAATATGGCCATAATGTCTTAAGATGGTAAATTCAAGCCACCCCCAAACAAAAAAATCATACTACATGAATTACCTAAATAGAATTCGAAAAATAATTGTACTATTTAGGGGATAGACAATGTATTTTACGAGATAGAAAAAGTGATTTTTAAGTAACGAAACAATAAACTTAATATTTTCAAAAATTCCTAGATGTGCTCCGAGATCATTTGATAGACGTTTGAAGCATCTATCGCGTCTTAAAATTCCATTAAAATCCATAGAGTAGTTTTCGAAAAATACCGAGAATAAGGGAAAGTAAAATAGTATTTCTCTAATTTATGGACAAGACTAAAAGTTCTACGAAATATTTTGCAATAAGTCAGAGAAAAAATAAGTAAGCAGATTAGTTGGAACAATAAAGCGAGTCGTTATTATAAAAATCAAATCGATTGATACCAAAAAACTGTAGACTCTAACATAATAATATATTGATACAATTAAAAGGGTACACAAAAGTACCACCATTTTATTTCCGATTTTCTGAAGCAAATAAAAGCCAAACTTCTAAGTTTTCTGATAATAAACCTACTATAATATTTGCATAAAATTGGTTTAGTAGAGTTTACAAATACATTCTTTAAAACACAATTGCATATTGTAAGGCTCGAAAATTCGTTGAGTTAATATGTATAACGCTCGTCGAAATGAGCGCAATCATTGTAGGAATCAAGTTAAGACGCGACTTTCTTACTAATGAAAACGTAAATTCGACTAACATTCTTACAAGCTGCGAGCACAATATGGCGATCGACGTCTTTCTAAAACTTGGGTATTTGAGTCGTCTAAATCTTTTAGAGACGGAACAACTCGTTCATACAGCGAACCTCAAGTACAACTAGCAGCAGCTTCGGTTAATTGTGAAAATGTAGAAAAGCTAATGCCCTTTTCAGCAAGAGATACGGATAATAGTTCGTTAAATTTCCCAAAATTTACCAATTAGTGTCAAAAGTATGGAAGACATAAAAACACAAGCTATAGTGTCGTAAGATGAGTGCCAGATAGATTCCGTGCTTGTTGACAGAAGAACACAAGTAGAATCGTTTGCAAATCGCTTCTTCTGTACTGCAAGGGTGTGAAAGAGGAAACGAATTTTTGGACCCAATTGTGATAACTCATGAAATCTGGGTACATTATTTTACTACTTACTCAAAACTTGCAAGCATGCATTGCTGTCACAACACTTCCAAAGCCAAAAATATATAAAAACTGTGTTGTTACCTGGCAAAGTAATGGCAACATTGTTTTGGGGTTTTTAGGAGTAATATTTGTTGATTTCCTTACAGAAAGTGATACTATTAATGCAGAATATTATTCAACACTTTTGCGCGATACACTTAAACAGACGATGAGGAACAAACGGAAGAGAAGATAAAGTTCTGTTTGTTTCCTCCAAGATAATACTCGCCCTCATACTGCTGCAAGAACAACTTAAACCATAAACAAACTTCAGTGGTACCTTCTTCCGCATGCAGCATACAGTTCTGAATTTTTAGCCGAATACAGATTTCAGTCAAATAACAACGTTATCTAAGCTTCATCTAGAAAGGCATTAGAGAACTTCCAGATCCATGGCGCAAGAGCATCGTTAGACAGTGGGATTACATCGAAAAGTATTAGTTTTCACCATTGTAATACTCTTTCTTATAAATAATTCCTGTTTAAATTAGAACACCTCTCGTATATAAGTTTCTTTATATTTAGAAAACATATTCGAGTTGGCGCAACTGACTGTAAATTCTTACATGAATATTTAGGAATTTCCATGTGTTTGGCAAATTTGTTCATATAGTTTCCATGTTATGGAAACCTTGACAGTTTGTTCAAATTTAGTTGATTTCAGTCCATAAGTAAACCAAAATGAAAGTAAACACCCTGTATAAAAATTTGAATTTTAATGATTTGGAACAGAAAGGCGGTCGAGACAATTCCATGACCTTATTTTCTACCTGAACCGACTTAAAACGACAATAAATTACTTAAGTACGAGGCATGTTTTTAAAGTAAGTACCGTTTTGATATAAAAAAATCAACAAGTAAATTTTTCAAACAAAACTTTATTTACCTGAAAGAGCATTCTTTCCTCTACTTCTCTACATAATTTCCATTATTATTAAGGCACTTGTCGTATCTTGGGACCAGCCTTTGTATGCCGTCGTCAAAGAAGCTTGCCGCCAGACTGGACAACCACTGCTGCACAGACGTTTTTACTTCTTCATCATTGGAATGACGCTTCCCCGCCAAATGCGTCTTCAAGTGCAGAAACAAATGGTAGTCGCTAGGCGCTAGATCGGGACTGTATGGAGGATGGTCCAATTGCTCCCAACCAAATGAAGTGATGAGCTCTTGCCATCTTTGAAGGCCCTAACCCATTTCCGCACCATTCCTTCACTCATAATGTTTTCACCATAAACTTCACTGATTTGACGATGAATGTCAATTGCTTTTAAGCCTTTAGCACAGAGAAAACGAATCACAGCACGCACTTCACAGTCGGCGGGATTCTCGATAGTCGGCGGCATTTTAAAATCACGTAAACAAACGAAGACTCGATCAAATGGCGTCGTAATGGCGTCTGTGGCTTCCCAACTGATGTAGCTACACTACGCGCATGCGCTAAACGGCAACTGCAGCGCTGCGGCGGCGTAATTTAAAAACGGTACTTACTTTAAAAACATGCCTCGTATTATAATAATAATGACGCGTAGAGCAACTTTTTGCGAGAATCAGGTTGAGTCTCTTTTGCTCAATGCCAGCAATTTTTTTTAGAAATTAATTAAAGAAGTAGCAAGTAAAACCTGGTTAATAGAATTAATAAGCGCAAAAAAGTCGAAGTGTATATAAATCACAATAATAAATTGTAATCTTAATGCCAGAGAGAGAATTAGCCAGGCTGGAGACTTTTATTTGTCATAGAATAATTGTTATTTATTGCTTTATTATTGTAATTGCATTTTAAATTAGTAAGCTTTACATTAGCTTGCAAGCCGCGGTGTACATAACAACAGTTTTTATGAATGTCTGCTTAGGCAAAAACAAGAATTATAAAATATCTAATTAAAAAACTTGCTTAAAGTAAACTAGGAAACTAACTAATATTCAAAAAATCATGAAATTATGGATGGAATTCACCATAAACACTGTGGAATTTTGAAAAACACTTGAAAAAAGCCGTTGGTAAATTCTTTGCTATAAAAAAAAATAAATAAATGCACCTAGTCATACGTTAAAAATGTTTTAAGATTCAATCGACAAGCAGAAAGATTTGTAGAATATTATGGCTATCTTGAAATATTGACTTTTAAAAATACTTTTAAATAATTAACCACAATATCTATAATTGGATTTTTAAAGGTTCGAACATGAAGTTTCCTTCATACAATGTGTATTTCAAGAATGTATGTAACAGCCAATAAATAAATTTATTATGAAAGTGATAAGCGGAAAGCAGATAAACTAAATTTTTCTCCAATTCATAAATGGAAATCAAATAATTAATTTAAGTGAAATTAGTAGGTGGAAAGCAAATACATTAATTTGTTCTCAAATTAATATATGTTAAGCAAATAAATTAATTAGTTCTGAAATTATTAAATCGAAAGCAAATAAATTCATTTGTTCTCAAATTCATAAATGGGAAGCAAATAATTATTTGTTGTGAAATTAAT
This sequence comes from Limonius californicus, assembly GCA_014611495.1. NCBI lineage: Eukaryota > Metazoa > Arthropoda > Insecta > Coleoptera > Elateridae > Limonius > Limonius californicus. The sequence goes on from JABXWE010061920.1 coordinate 12,174, forward strand.
AAGTGGAAATCAAATACAATAATTTGTTCTCAAATTGATAAATGGAAAGCAAATAAATTAATTGGTCCAAAATTCATAAATGGTAAGCAAATAAACACGTTCTAAAATAAATAAATGGTAAGCAAATATTTTTTTTCTGAAATAAATAAATGGTAAACAAATAAATTAATTTGTTCTAAAATAAATAAATGGTGAGCAAACAAATTAATTTGTTCTCAGAAACCTAATAATTATTTTTTTGTGAAATTAGTTAATGGAAAGCAAATAAAAGAATTTCTACTGAAATTAATAAATAGAAAACAAATAAATTAGTGTGTTCTAAAATTCATAAATAGAAAACAAATCAAATAAATTGTTCTGAAATTCGTCGCAATTAAGCAAATACATTACTTTGTTCTGAAATTAATAAATGGAAA
>JABXWE010061924.1:0-11237 GCA_014611495.1 Limonius californicus
TTAGTAATGAAATAGCGAGAAAACAATATATCTCGTTCACATTTGTATCTTTCCACTTGGTAACGCGGGATTTTTCTACTATGCCAGCATGTTCTATGGTGTATTTGTAGAAGGTATTGATTTGTAACACAATCTTCTCAATAAAATCGAAGGAAAAAAATTCTTCAAAACTCTTCAAAATGTTTGGCGAGCTTATCAAGTTTTGGTCCTGACATCCTGAATCGGCAACAAAATCATGAATTATTGGATCCAAGTTCCCCTTTTCCCAGTTGAATTCTGAAATTTTTGGACGTTTAGCTTTAGGCTCCGCTTTGGAAGTAGAAGCAACATTTTCATCGTCTTCGACTTTGTCATCATCAGAACTAGCGTTCTCTACATCTGATTCGTCATCTGAATTATCTTCTTCAGATTTCTCCACAGAAAATTCATCCTCACTGCCACTATTCATCAAAATGTCGTACAGCTCTTCTTCAGTGTAATATTTGCGGGCCATCTTCCTCTAAGTCGTTTTTATTTCAACTCGAATTTAGATCCGAAAACTTAATATAAAACGGAGTGTAAATAAAACGTTCTTTTGCATCTACTTATACATACCAGTTCAAATTGCTCCAAATAAACAGATTATAATTTCACAAAACACTATGTAATTCCTTATTCTAATAACGCACTTTTCTCCAAAATTTACTGTGTACGAAACTAAACTGAACTGAATACTGAACGACTGCCCTTGTCTGCATCTAAAAATAGAATGCGTGACGAAACAAAACGTATACACCACAATACATAAAAAATCCAGCCTAATTATGATTGGCGCTTCTAGGCGTATCTGAATATTTGATTTTTTTTTTAATTTTTATACATATCCTTCGAGAATCTGTAATTTTTCCTTGCATTTTACAGCTAGCCTCCAACAGAAATAATTTACTTTCGGCCCTGATAAAAAAGCGCGGATTCGTACGGTTCCCGCAGTACAGTACCAAAAGTTTCAAGTTCCATGTAAAGTGTTGGCAACCAACTTTACATGAAATTAAAGCTCTAGGTATCACTTAAATCACGGCGTATTCGTGCGGGTCCCGCAGTTAATGCACGAACAAGTTGCGCGTATTTATCCGGTTCCCGCACAGCAAATGCGGAAAAAAATTACGGATCTATCCGGATCCCGCAGTGAAAAGGTTAATAAATACATTTCTGTTACACGTAGTCATTTTTGAACCCTGGACATCTCACGAGCTTATCCGAGCCATATAAGCAATATTAACGTGCGGCCCAATAAGCGTAAGCGGGCACGCCGTTACAATGTAAGGTATTGGAAGAAATAACCGGAACGTTTGGATGTCCTACACGAATGATTACTGATCGGGGCACACTCTTTACATCCCAGGATTTTGAAAAATTCTGCGAGGAGAACCAAATACGGCACATTAAAAATGCAACGGGAACTCCACGAGCCAACGAACAAGTAGAGGGTTACAATAAGACGATTGCCAGCGCCATCTCTGCGATGTCCCAGGACGACAGAGGGAAAGATTGGGATGAACATCTTCAAAACATCCAACTATCTGCAAACTCCTTGAAAAATGAAACTACAGGGAGGAGCCCTCGTGAACTACTGTTGAACTACAGACCCCGAAATGCTTTGAAGAATTATATAATCCTGGCACTAGGGGATGACCAACCGACGGACAACAAAGATAGGCGAACAGAAGCCATTAGTCGCATCCACGAGGAACAGACAAAGCAGAAGGAGGTGAAGCGGAAATTGAAGTGGAACAATTTTTTGCAAATTATTTGCCAGATGGTGCCTATGGAAAGCATAGGTATGTATTTGTATTTTATTTTTACGGCAGAGCTAGTCCGTAGAATTTAAATTTTCTATAAATACTTTTAGAGCTGCACGCCGGGAAAGCATAGGGGAGCAAACAGTGGTGGCAAACAGCTGGCCAAATTCAGAACAGTTGCTGCATTTAAATAAGGTGGTTGAAAACTGTGCAAAACCTAATTTTCTTGATCAGTTACCAGCACCTTGTTTTATTGACAACTGTTGCGAGGAGGTTTTCCATAACCTAGCGGCTGTGGATGTTGTTAACATAGCAATGACAACAAAAATTAACAGGGAGATGTGGAACAAAGAGCGGCAGTTTCGAATTACAGGTTCAAGGTGCTACGGTATTTATACGTACAGCAAAGACGATTGGGAAACAAAATCTATAAAATACTTTTGGCCAAAAAAATTCAGCAGTAAATATACGGATTATGGTACAGACTACGAAGGTGCTGCAAGAGAGGCTTACAGTGAATACTCTGGATACAAAATTGCAGAAGCAGGGCTCCTCGTTAGCAAAAAACAACCGTGGTAAGCTTTCACCCCTGACGGGATCATTTTCGAAGACGGGAAACCAGCTAAACTATTAGAAATAAAATGTCCATATCCTGGTAAGTACTTGAAAAGAAGTTTAATGTCTTTTACTAATGCATTTATTCTACAGGAAAAGATGTGACAGCTGCCAAATTTATAAACACTTGCAGCTATTTGAAATGCTGTGATGGCATCGTGAGTGTGAGCGATAAACATCTCTACTATGCTCAAATGCAAGTACGAATGTTATTATAAAATTTACCAGAATGCAATTTTGTATTGTACTCCTCATTTGACCAAAGTTTGCTGAGCATTAGTGTAAAATATAATGAAGCATACACCCAACGATTGGTCAAAAAATTGCATTTTAATTATTTTACGAAAATGTTGCATTATATTTGTTTAACCAATTTGAAATGATAGAATAAGTATACCTACTTGTAAATTTATAATGTACATCATAGGTTAAGCTGTTAACATTATGAAATCAATAAAAGTCTATTAATATTTGGGCCATTTATTTAAAATACTATATCACCAGAAAATATTCCAACTTTCTATGCATTAATAAATAAAAAAGCAAAGCAATTGTAAAAAGTAATTAGCTAGGTACATAAATTAGAAAATGAGTAATAAATCCTATAAATAAAGTATCTATTGGGTAGTATGTAGAAAATTATAAAGGTACTTAAACCTTGGGTTCCAGGCAAGTAAACATATATGTATAAAGCACTTACTTCAAAAATTTATCATCACTTAAAATTGGTGGTGATAAGTTTACAATTGCACATGCAACATTAAAAATGTCTCCAATTTTTGGAACAAGTGCCCTAGGTAGAGGCTTACAAAAAATTTTAAACATTTTAATTCTTTGGTTTGTTCTTTCGATATGTACACGTGCTTTAGCGATTTCAACATTTCTTTTCGATTCTTGTTCGGTAAGCTGTTTTCTTTTTTTAAGTAAGGGTGGCCTGATAGGTTTTATAAAGTGGGTCTCTACGATGTCTTCAATGCGAAAACCTTTATCCACCATTAAAGCATCTTGACCCATTTCCAATTTATCGATGAGGCCACTTTGTTCAAAGATTGCCTTATCTGAAGCCCTTCCTCCATATGCTTTGCTCACAAAACTTATTAAACCTCCAGGAGTAACACCTGTCATGAATTTAATTGTCTGACCACCTTTGTAATGAGAATAGGTCTTTATTCTACAATACAGGCATTTTGCTCTTTGCACACTCAACTCGGTGCAATCTAACACTACTCTAACGGGTTGCGGTGAATTCATCGCAATGAGAATCATCGCCGGTGAATTTATCGCAGAAAACCCATTACGAAGTAACATCATCGCGTTCATATTCATCGCATGGTAATTTCATCGCAGTGGAAATCGCCGCTGACAAACTCATCGCAATGTATTATTTGTGTTTACCTATTTAATTATCTTTTGTATATTTTAGTCAGGTTTGCCCTCCTCGTGGTAAGATTTTCTCATTCACTTAATTGTACATTATTGACTATTTACAGAGGAGCTAATAAAGATGAAAAATACACACAAATAAATAATAATTAATTATATTTTTTACGTATCTATTATTTCTTATCGACGAAAATAAAGCATGCATGCTTTTATTATATAAATTTAAATGATACATACATATCTTGTACATATTATTTATTATTAATAATATTTTTTATGTATTTATTATTGCATAAAAATACACGAAAATAAAATATGTATAAATATTACAACATAAATTTAAATTTCTATTGCAGGAAAGATCTTTGAAAATACCTACATAAAAAATAGCATTACAATTACTAAAGAGAAATATTATATATACTAGATTTACATCTGTGGGTTCAAATTATGCGAAATACCTCTTAAATAATCTAAAATGTTTCGTTTGTTGTAAGACTGTACAATATTTGTAATTCGTATGTATCACGGTACTCTTTTTTACTTGATGGTGGATTGTGACCGGAAATATATTGTTCTATTTTCAACTCATTTAAAACCTGTTCTTTTTTAAGAACGTCGATAAACTTCCAGATGGTTGGATGGTGGCAATTTATCAATTCGCCAAACCCACGATGCCAAGCTTGTACGGAATTGTTAGTCCTTGGCAAGCCATCCCTTAACGAATCGTAACAATTCCATAAACTTATTTCGAATCGGGGACGTCGCCTATTTCTGCGTCCAGGGCGCCTTATCCAGTTATCTTCCCAATAATCCACAATCGGCTGGATTTTAGGTTTATGGTCGTTTTCGTCATCTTCTTCGTCTGTTTTGTAATATGATGAATCACAAAGAGTTTCGAAAGATTTAACTACCTGATCTTCTGGTACGTATGCTAACGCAGCCAATTGACGAATCTGTATGGCAAACTCTTCATCTGTTTCGTATTTTTTCTGAAGTCCAGAAGATTGTATTCTCCTAAATACTGACTTAGATGAAAAAAGCATCCTCTTTGAGTAGCATCAGAAAAGCTTTTATGGAAACTGTTGAGGGGTGCACGTTCAAAATCAGTCATTATGGTAACAGGTTGAAGCTGAGGATTATATTCCTTGAGTTTACTCAAAATCATGTCATAGCTGTCTTCTGTTTTATCGGACATAAGCACGTAAACTAGTGGAATTACACTGTTATATACCACGGCATGAATAGTATACACTTGCTTAAATAACGGTGGTGTAATTTTAAAAGTTCCATCCGCAAATCCAATTAGGACTGCCAGCTAGCAACTGCAAATTCATTTCGGTTGTGAAAATCAGCATGCATTCGTTGACATTTCCGTTATCGTAAAAAAGAAATTTTTCTCCATTTGATGTTTTCGTGTATTCCTCTGGAATTTGAAGTTCAGCTAAAGATGTTGGATTAAGACGAGGTAAATTCTTTTGCTGCCTTGTGTAGCGAATTGTTCTTTTTATAGTTTCAACTGGCGGAAGTTGGCCACTTACTGCTGCAGAAATGTCCGTACTTACTGACGCAATTATTGCTGTTGGTTTTTCTTGAGTTGTTAGTGACAGATCTTTAATTTCTCCCATAATCTTCTTGGCCTCCGTTTTTGCTTTATCCGGAACGTGGTTGTGTTCACCGAAAAGGACTGCTGTATCTCTTAGGCCTTAGGGTGTGCACCCTGGCTTTACATTTGAAGCTGTGGTACTGGACACATTTCCATATTGTCTTTTCTGATGTTTCACGTTCACCACTATATAAATATCCATCATGATTTAAGAGATTTTTACCTCTTTGTCTTTTAACGAAATCAAGAACCATGTTTACTAAACAAGTTCACAGTTGCACAAGCGATGAAACTTAACTGAAAATATTTCACAAATTCAATGCCTTAAATACTTACCCTAACAAATAATAGATTTGTAAGTTACTTTAGAATACAGTTAACGCAGGGATTATACAGATAACGTATAATTAATTAATTAAGCATACGAAATATCGTTCTGTGGAAAAGTAACTTAAAGGCTTCTGTAAGTTACCTCAAATTGAATTGCAATAACATTATTCCCGAAATACTTTTCGAGAAAAACACAATATAGTAATAGAGTTATCTCACTTTGAAGAACTAATTTTTGAATTATTGAGTTAATTATTTAGATCGCTGAATAACCCAAACATCAATATTTTACATTTAAATCCTAAAATTTGGAATCTACCCTTAATTCAAAAATCAAAGTTTGAATTCACATTTAGGTAAATACAAATTACTGTATAAAATCTTACTTTTATCAAATAAACATCATGTATGAACACCACTATTCTAACTAATTATGTACATTTTTACTTTATTTTAATTTAATTTATTTTGTTTTCTTCTCATTTTATTTTGTCTTAATTCGTTTTCTTTATTTTATTCAAATTTTATTTTAGAAATGTTCGATGATTTGGTGTGCGATGTATTTGTTAAACGATGGTATTGTTTGCGATGATTTCTATGGCGACAAGTTTACGGCGCAATGAATTCGCCGGCGGAGAGTTTTCCGGCGATGAATTGTTAGCGATAAAATTGCCGGATCCCATATATATCCTCACAGATAAAATTTGTTATTTTTATAATCGTTTTTTAATGTAAGGAAGGAGAATGATCGTGCATTATTATGGCGGGTACTATGACGTATATACACAAGAAGATCCATATGCGCAGGTTCACAGAGCTATTTCCATTGGTCAAGGATAAGTACGTCATTCTACCCGCCATAATGAGCCATTCAAATGTTCGTTTCAAATTTGAATTTAATTACGATAAAGAATGAAGTATATAAAAGCAAACTGTAACTTTTATTTACGACTATGTCTATATATACATAAAAATAGAGCATCCCGAACTTATCAAAAAATCACAATATCACAGTACATTTTGGACTTCTGTACGCACGATGACTCTGTTAACCGTGGTTGATTCGTTTTAACAGGTATCTCGGATATTTTAAATACTGGAAAAATTATTTTTTGTCATAGTATTGTAATAGCCCATACCCCTATATATATAGGCACTATCAAAAATATTTTTTGTTTTTTGACAAAACTTAGAACTTCTGATCATTGCTTGGAACGTTGTTTTCTGTATTTTTTAAAAACTCGTTTATTGCATACATTAGTAAAAGTTCTCCTAAAATATTTAAACATATGTTAGCGTAAAATGTAAAATAAAACTTAAATTACATTATCTGCAATAATATACGGAAAATCAGAGTTGCGTTGATACTTCCCAGATACTTTTAAATACGGTATTTCGCATTTTCAAAATAGTTTCTGTCAACTGTTATCAATCGCAGTCATACGGCGTTTAAACTAATTTAAAACCATTATAATTCCAATTCGCGAAGTATCACTATTATATGAAATAATGACATAGGTCAACGAAGAGTCTAAATGGGCTGTTCTGACGAAGCGCCAGGGCTTCCATGCAAAAAAAATTTAGTTTCGATTCCTGGGCTATTCCTTTTTTAGACTTTGTTTAATTTAAATTTAGTTTATTGTTAATGTTAAAAGTATTAACAACTAGTTCTTCGCTTAATGTTGTTTAATTAGTAAATATGATTTTATTTTACTATTTGCCAATAGTTTGTTAAACCCTACTGGTACGTAGTAAAAGTTGGCACGTTTGGTATTAACAAATAAAATAGAAACTAAAGAACTGTCAATACCGATAATACTAAGAAAAATTTGAATCTAGAATTTTTAAAATATTGCTTTTGTCCAGGAATTGGAACGCATCGGTCTATTTCACCTGTTTGTTGTGCAGTGTTATTAGTACATATAATAGTGGTATACTGCAAATTGGGTCTTTAATTAGATTAAAAATGAATTTAAAATAAACAAATTAACCCCCTAATGACTGTATCCGACAGCAACAAGCAAACTAATTTGTAAAATTCTATTAATTTTAGCTTTAAAAACAGATACAGATTACGGCTATTGACTTTACTCATTCTTTATCACCTCACTGTTTATTTTTAAACGTACAATCTGTGTAGTACAGTTTTACTTTATGAATAAGAGCATTGCATAAAATTTACTAATAGTTATCATCTTGACACGGTGTCCCTTCTGATCAGGCGCCTTTGTGCGGGGCACAACCTGAATACACGCACGAGCCGGCCCTGATTCGTACGACTAGCATTTCAGATATACCATATCAAGAGCTATAGAGGTTAATTCTTTTTTATTTCCTCTTTCAAGTTAAGGAATTTCAATTACATAGTCAATCAAATACAATGCGCCCTCTAAAATATTTTGGAATATGTAAAATATCGCTTGCGGTAAAATATGACTGTTACGTCAATTTACTTCAGCGCTCTAGTCTTGCGGCTTATCGAGACTGAATATAGGTATAGTATATTATTGTTCAGTATTTTAATTAAATAATTTTGCTTCAGGCGACACGAACTTTCTGATTTGTGTATTGAAGTAAACCAACTCGTTCATCGTTAAATCAAACTTATGAGCAAAATAACGATCGGCGAGTCTTAATTATACGATATCTTTGATGAAACGACAGATTCTGTTAGCTTCGGTTTAAAACACGTGTGGCGTTTCGTTCTGTTGGGTCTCATTTTTCCCTACCTGAGCTATGTTAATCTTCTGGAATCCCACTGTACCAATTATACAAACGGAGAATTTAAACTGTATCTATGTGTATCATAATTCCATTTGTAATTATGTGGATCAAAGTAGTTACTGCGTTGAAACGCGCATTTTGAAGCGGCGCAGCCCACGGCTAAACTACTGTTAAAGTGGATTGTTATCCCAAAAGAACTCCATGAATCGTAATAATAGTAATTCAAAGTCCCTGTAGGTAATAGACGTGTACTTAAATAGAGGCAAGTATAATCAGAAATTAAATAGTGGCCGTAAACCGGCGGTCAGACCAGGTGTCATGTTAATAATCGACTCGGAGTCCATCATTACCAAACTATGCGATAACCATAATTACACTGTTGGCCAGCGATATTTGTTATTTTCGATTTTTATGGAAGCAAAACTTACAATTAGATTAGCTAGAGGTGATAGACGAATCGGTATTGACTGCTGGGAGGAGATCCTAAGTGATGGATACCTTGCTATAGTGGAGGAGTATCCGAACCGCCATTGATTTATGAGTTTGAGAAGGTATAGTTTTGCGGGATCCGTGGTTATTGTAGCACTTTATTATCGAAAATTACAATTACAATATTTTTGATGGGGCCTTTTCTAAAAATGCTTTTCCTAACTTCTTATTCTTATCTGCATAAAACAAAACGCCTAGGAATTGTGAAAAACAATAGTTCACGTTTATTTATATTATTTTCATCTTAACATATCAATGACGACGATGCGCAAATTATACAGTATGGTCACAAAATTTGCGATAACGGTTGGCTGTAGAAAATAAAATTAATGTCTTGACTTAGATCAGTGGTTACCAAAGTGTGAGACACGACCCCTTGGGGGTCGTGATATAGAGTTTGGGGAGTCGCGGGAGGATTTCCAAAATAAAACAAATTGCCTTTTTAAGACATTTATTTCTGCCTTTCACAAAGTAAATAAAGTAAATGCAGGAATCTAAACATAAGGAATTGTAAACATAAAAACAAATTGCAAAGTGAAAACATTAATGCGATACCTACCTGTTCTTCAGAAACTAGTTTTTCAAATCTGGGTTCTGTGAGCCATTCGGTACACACACAATAATGTCATTTTCAAGTTTGAGGCGATTTCTTACTTTTGTTTGATGGCAATCATGGTCGAGAAACTTAATTCGCACCAATATGATGTGGTAAATGGCACCAATCACGTTATAGCTTTGTCTGCAAGCTTCAGGGTTTTCTTGCATTCTTTTGGTCCAAAATTGATATACGCTCTAGGAAAAGAAGTTTCAACATTCCATCACATGTCTAAAAATGGATTCATTATCCATCTGTGATTGTCATATATGTTTTGAATTTCTTTGGGGAAATAGTCAGTGAGCTGTTTTTTTAAATTGTGCAAACTAACTTAGATATCTGCAAACACGTGCACAATTGATCACATTATCATTCTTAACTAAGTCTTCCGTAAGTTCTTGAAGGCGCTGGATTGAAACTAACTTCTTTTTTCCAATTAAAGTCGACCAGAAATCAAGCTTCATTGTAAATTCATTAATTATGCCCGTGGCTTGATAAAGTTATCGAGCTGCATTTCTCATGATATTAGTGCCTTTTCATTAGTACTGGTTGCTGCTGTGAAAGTAGCTTGCTCCTTGTGGGGTTTACCTTTTTTGCATAGAATTCCATTTTTTTTGTCTGGATGTTTAATATTTAAATGTCGAAACAACAACACTTCTCGACAAAGTACGCACTTGTGTTTCTGGGAAATAAGGGAAAAACTATATCTAAGACATCATCGCTGTACAATCAATTTTTCTTTGTATTCTTGTCACTGCCAAACGCGGACGGTTCTAAATACCGTTATAAAAATGTATTCATCTTTGCCTAAACGAGTGTAGCTCGTGCTTAACGGTAAATATTTGTTAACTTTTTTCTTGTATTCAACACACAGTCAGCAGTGCAGCACACAATTTTGAAATTATGACTAATTTCATCGCGGTCCGCTGCTTATATAAAGCAAAATGGATTTACCAGATTATTCCAGTCACATCTAGCACCCTCCCGGAAACATAAAGAACAAATAAATAAATTGCGTTGCTTGGTAATAGATGGCGTCAACTGGTCGTTTAGCCCCTGGTTCTGAATGAAGTAACACAAGAGGGGCGCCGCGAAAAACATTTTGGCCAGAAGGGGGTGGCGCTTTAAAAAGTTTGGGAACCAGTGACTTAGACCAAACTATTTGTAATATTTTCTTTGTAATTGTAACAATATAGTTTAGTTGCTACAGTTACTTTTTATACTTGAACATATACAAAATATTTATTTCGAAATCCAAAAATATCATACACAAGGATTACGCTATTCATATACATTTGTTGAAATCTTTTGAAACTGGTAAAATTGAACATTTAAATTACTTAACGAAGTTGAACGGATTCTTTATTTGTTCTTTGAGTTCCTACACGTAATAATTAGTGAGGCACCGACTGCCTTAAGAGGCTTTAACTATCAGTACATTGGAGTATCTCATTAGTTCAATTTCCGTTATTTAGGTTTTTTCTAGGTTGGAGCATACCGCGGACATTCCATGTGTCAATGTTGATCAGTTCTGGCTTTAGAGCGTTTTGTGTGTCATGTTTGAATTCTCACATTGCGATTCCCTCCGAAGATCCGATTGGGGAATTTATTTTAACTTCGGAATCTTTGGTTCTGGGTGAACTCATTTGATTTTCTTGGGGATTGAATGCAGTCGAGGTGGTTTCTCCTTGCCTTCTTTGGGGGGGGGGGGGGGGGG
>JABXWE010061929.1:0-11683 GCA_014611495.1 Limonius californicus
CTGAGAGGTGGTGACCTTGGACTCAGATCCAGTGAGGGGAATCTGATGACCTTCAATCGAAGGTCGAGTGAGGGGAAACAATGGCCTTGACCTTGAAATCAAGGTCAGGAGTGGGGGGTGGTCGTCAAACTGTCCAACTCTATCTACTTTTAATTTTTCAATTTCATCCTAAATTTCCATCATTTAAAAGTTCTAAAACCATATTTAATTTAACTGCCGCAGGAACCCAGATTATTTCCGTGGTGTTCTAAACCATTTATCAAAAAAGAAGTGCGTTATAATATCTTGAAATTTAGAACTATATTTAACCCGATATTCAACTTCCATAGAAGTATTATCTTCTGCATTCCTTTCCATTTCTTTAAACCCTTTTAAATTAGATTTATTTAAGTTTTGCTAAAATCCTCAAATTTATTATATTCATATGATTTAAGTATAAAAGAAAAATTTTTATTATCACTTTACCAAAAAGTAAATGTAAATCTTGTGACAGATATTTTATCTACTTCTGTTGCTTAAATCATTTAATGTAAAAAAATGTAATAATATTGAACTACTACTCTATTCATAACCATATCATAAGCAACAGTTTTCTCATTGACAAAACTACATAAAACTTTAATCCCCCAAACTTCTCGTGTGAATCAGCAATCAGCATTTTCTGTAATTTTGCAATTGTAGGAAAACTTCTGCTATATTTCAAATATCACCGTTATAAAAGCAATTTCATTTAATAAAAGCATCAAGTGTATGACATTCAGATTTCATCCTAGTATCACCATAAAGTGCTTTATCATAATCAGAACTTGAATAGTACAACTCACTGTAATCACCTTTCTCATAATTTTGTTGCTCATTAGAATATCTTTCTTCTCCAATCTGAAATTGAATATTTTTAATACTTGCATGATTACGACATACTCCAATTTGTTGAATTTTTATCCTGATTATTCAAGTTCTTATATTCTATAAGGAAAGTAAACACTCATTAGTAAACACAAAATCATTTAAAGTCAGAAGTAAGGTATTTAAATGTTTCAAACCTCTGTATTCATTACATTGGAAACATTTATAGATAAAACATATATTTTCTATCTATACTGAACTCTTTTAATTCATTTAAAAATTTTCTTGTTGTTACCTCATCATATTCTGTATAAAAAACTTTTAAACGAAAAGCTTTTAATTTAGCTTTTCCACGTACCATCTCCTTTTCTGCTTTTCCTTCTACATAAGCAAACAGAATATCATCACCATAATCTTTCGAATTCATTACAATATGTATACTGCTCCAAGAAATTAACGCACCAATTATTAATGTTGCGATAAAAGAAAAATAGTGCGCTATCTACTTCAACCAAATGCATGGAATGAATGTCTGATATAAACCTGATAGACATTGTTACTCTTGGTCTGTTTCTACATCTTTAACTTTGTTAAAAAAATTATCAATTGCACATTTACAATTTACTTGCAGTTTCGTTTTACTTTAAAACGTATCAAATCGTGTAGCTGTCATCAAACAATTGCTTGTACGATCGGTCTTATTTAAAATGCAACGTATCTCAAGAAATTTAAGCCGTGATAAGAGTGTCATAGCCCTTACGTTGTCCGAAGAATGGGAGTCTTTCCGCGCTAGCGCTGAAAGGCTTGGGGTGAACCACACAACTATTTCTCGGGTCATCCAAAGTTTCAGAGAAGCTAACGAACATGACTGGCGACCAGGGCAAGGGCGACCACGTGCTACTACCGCTGTAGAAGATCGTTTCTTCGAATCCGTACACTAAGGGAGCCTTTTACCACAATAAGAGCCCTCCAAAAACAACTTTCAGCAGTACATAATGCGCAGGTTAGCATTGAAACCGTTCGCCAATATCTTCTGGAAGGAAATCTGAGAGCCAGATTACCAACTACTGGCCCGCAGTTGACTGCAGACCACCGCAGACACAGATTGGATTTTGCTAGAAACCACTTAACTTGGGAAAATGAAGATTGGAGAAGCATTTTGTTCACAGACAAGTCCAGATTTTGTTTGGAGAGCTGTTATAGGCGCATTCGAGTTTTTAGACGTCCAAATGAACGATATGCTCAATGCAGTTTTGCCTCCACGACTGCATGTGGAGGTGGCTCAGTAACGGTATGGGGAGGCATATCTTCCACGGCATACATCGGAGACAACTTCCAACTAATGCACGACACCGCTCGGCCCCACACAGCCAGAATTGTTGAAGAATACCTAGTGTGGAGGTAGCTCAGTTGGTAGAGCGCTCGCTTCCTGAATAAAACGTCGATTCTGGCTTGGGTTCGAAACCTAAGCAGAACTATGCTGATTTATAAAAATCTTGTCTGCAACCCACCAGACAAAATTTCCCAATGCGGCTTGCAACCGTGGGATCTTAATGCTAAAAACCTTCTCTGGAATTTCTGTCGTTCGGATTCGACGTTAAACTGTAGGTCCCCCGTGTTTTTACCTTAGCGCTGAGGAGAAACACGTGGCAGAGAAGAGGCCGACGCCCAGCAGTGGGACGGAAAGGCTGTTGATGACCTAGCCGACGTTGGTATTCCTGTCATGCAATGGCCAGCCAGAAGTCCCGACTTGAATCCGATTGAGCACCTCTGAGATATTCTCGGAAGACAAGTACTATCCCTGCAACCATCCCCTGCAACTCTTAACGACCTAGGGAATTCATTATTGGAAATGTGGGATAATCTTGAACAAGAGCAGTTAAGTACAGTTTTTGTTTTAATCAATGAATCGTAGACTTTTCTAACAAATTGTATACTATTTTTAAGTCTGGCAACCTTATATTATTGAATGCAAGCGATACGCCATTTGTAACTCTTTCATTTTCGATGTGAGAGGCTGATGTATCGGATCATTTTTGTCAAGGTGAGTTTTTTATGAATTTCTTAAGAATTTAGCTGCAGAAATTAGTTCATAACTTTGCCAATTTCATTCAGAAACTGTTGGGGCTGCTTTCATTATTAGTATATACCTTTATTCAACAATAATTCTATTAAATATTTGCTATAGAATCCATATCCTGATAATGCTGGGTGTAGTCCCCAAATGACGACGCGGTCTAAGTCGAAAGTATATTGTAATATTGACAGTTCGTTAAACCGCGAAAGCCTCAAAGGATATATGACTCAAGTTATCATGACGTTCCTCCAAAATTTCTATTTCTGTATATTTTTATTTAGCAATAGCTTTTGTGTTTTTATAATTTTTTGTCTAACTAGTTTATTTATTCGCTTGTATGTAGCTTCGCTTTACGTTAAGAATTACATTTGTCATCTATTCTTTTTATTTTGTTCTGGTGTCAGCCTGAAGTTTTTTGTTTATGGTGTTTTTAAAGACGTTTTTTATGGCTTGCCATTTCTCCTGAGTGGTTATCGACTTTTCTTCCAATGTGCTGATTTTGTTGTTTATTTCCGTTTTAACTTGGGAGCGTCCTCTCTTTTCTTTCAGATTTTGGGTATTTGTGTCGTTTAAGTTTCTTTAATTTAGTTTTATGATGCCTAGCAGGAGGATATGGTCAGTTGGAATATAAGCAGCAGGATATGCTTTTGTCGCTGTTATTGCATTTCAGATTTTTCATATATTTTCCTTCGTTTTTCTATTTATAGATCATCATTGTTTGGTCCCAATGCTAGATAATTAGTGTTGATAATGTTAATTGTTAACCTCCATTTTGCAAGGATTCGACTACGGGAGATAGCAAATACGTAAACAGTATTCCATAATAGGAAGATATGTAAAGTCAGACATCACAAATGCAAATAATAGGATATGGGAAGAACAGTGTAAGGAAAGAGAGGCAAATTTAAGTGAAACAAGATCAAATCAATGATGGACAACTTTAGAAAACTAGGAAAAATGCCCAAAAATACAAATAATACCAAGGCCAGTATGGAAAAACTGTAGTAATATTTTTTAATTGCTGATTCATGACCTACAAACAACGCAGATTACTATGCTCTGATAAAAGCTATCGCTAAAATGTAAAACACTTCGCAGTATATGCAGCAAAATAAGTTTTATGTAGATATGTTTAGAATAGGTTAATTTTATTTGAAGTTCCAAATAACATAAAAAAATGTTATGAGTGTTTACAGAACAAAAAAAAAACAAACAGTATGATTTTATGCTCTAGTGGAAGCAAATAACATCACCAGGAAGCGGTCTAGCATACAGCTGGTTCTTTCACTTCCTTTTCGTTTCTTTCCATCTGTCAATGTTACTTTTCATAGTAAATATGATGCCAATCGGTTCAAGTAAAAGATCCGAACAAAATTTTCTTTCTATCGAAAGGCCCTGCAGAATCTTTTACAAACTTAGGCACCCACAAGGTCATAATCAAAATGGTTATGCTGAATATACGATTTGGATTAGATAACGTGGAACAAGTAAAATGACTTAACAATATTTCTGCTGAGTAGTACGCCAATTGCTGCACTGTTATAAGTAAACAGTTAACATGCAGCTGTTCCATTCCTATTAAGCAAATCTATTTATTAGGATGATAAGGAGAATATGAACAATCATACATCAATTACCCCCTCCTCAATAATGTGTGTCGCCGGAATTCATATAAAAGTAAATTCTGCTTAAATCAGTACCAGTCAATAGCCCTTGTTCTAGTTTCGCTCCTTAAATCCATCAGATCGAAGCTACAAAATTGAGCTTTATATAAAAAATTAAGAAAAATGGATCGTTGGGTTCAGAAAGTGGCCATTGTGACCGGCGCTAGTGCCGGAATGGGAATTTTAATAGCCCAAACGTTGGTCGAAAAGGGTGTGAAGGTAAGACCTTAAGCTCAAGACTGATCAATAAAGTCTATACTGAAAGAATATTTGAAGGTCGTGGGGCTTGCGAGAAGGGTCGATCGAATCGAGGAGTTGGCCAAAAAGTTAGCAGATAAACCTGGGAAGCTGTATGCGGTTAAGTGCGATATCAGCAAAGAGGAAGACATCCTTAAGGCCTTCAAGTGGATCAAAACCAATGTGGGACCTGTGCATATTCTTATCAACAACGCGGGGGTCACTAGACCCACCAATTTAACTGGTATGTAACATAAATGCAGCAGAAACCGTTTTTAAAAACCTCCCTTATTGCGATCTGTCGGTTATAGCGAACCTAAATTAAAGTCCCGAAACAGGGTCCATTAGTTTAAATATTTTTTCATTATTATTGCTTTTAACGAACATTGGAAGTAACGAACCAATTTTCGGGTTCTCTTGAGGTTCTTTATAAACAGAGTCTAGTGTATGTCAAAATTCAGGAACTGGTTGCTTCTTCTCAGTTATTATTTTTTCTGTGCTAATTTATTCTATTCGCTCTTGAAACTATTAGCCTATTTAGGCGATTCATGTAGGAATGTCAGGGACTTGCCTTGACCTAGTTTTAAGCCAAGTTCGTCAATACAGAATCAGTACTTATTTGTAGAGAGTTAGAATTAATACGTGCGGCGGTCGTGGGGTAGAGGTTAGAGATTTAAAGTTCAATTCGCAGCATGCGAATATAAATTGGATGGTTAACGGCCGTTCCACAAAAGTTTCTGCTTAGCAAATTTCCTTTGGAGTAGAAGTGTTTACACTTCCCGTGATTTGGAGGCCATGTTAAGCTCTCTATTTGCAGTACTTTAAAACACGAGAGTAAATCACTACGATCCTAAGTCTTGTAAGAGAAACAGTACTCGAAGGCTCACCAGATGTTGCCTATTTATAAACGTTAATGCAAATTCTATTAAGTCTTATAAAATTCTAAGGACCTTACGGCCCTCTTGTGGTTTTTCTGAAAATACTATTAAAATACATACTACAGCTGTAAGTATTTTCTTAAAATTCCTTGGATTTTTGTTTGTCCATTTTGAAATGATCGGATTTTTGGAGCGATAATACTTTTAACTTACGTCATCGAAATTTTTTTTAATTCACACGTCGGATTTTCTTTTTCTAATTTGGATTATTTAAATACGGGTGAACTATTTTTGTTTAATACCTAATATTTTCTAGGAAATTTACTTCAAAAACATTACCTTTTTGGCACGTAATATAACAAAATTTAAAAGCTGTATATTCTGAAAAGTTAAGTTTCGTGTACTACTCAAACATCATAAATCAGTTACGGATATTGGCAAAGTATAAATCATCTATACATAATAAATTTATTGGTTAATAAAATTATGACTACAGCAATAATTAACAATAATGATTTGCATAATGCAAATTTATCGCTAGGTATGTATAATAAACCAGACTGAACAATAACTACATCAGCAATTATGTTAGACTGTAGAATACAGGAGCTGACTTAATATTTTTAATGTTTTTTTCTAATCAGACCTAGGTTGTAATACATTGTTGAAAAGAGATAGAACTGGTTTTTAAGATTGTAGAAATCCAATCTAGCTTCCATGTAATATAAGAAAATTGCCAACAATATTTCGGAAACCGCTATCTTGAATTTTATTTTGACATCGCTTATAAGTACGCCTAATCCATAGAAATAACACTCCTATTTCTATGGCCTAATCAAACCAAGTAACCTACCTTTATGTCAAACGATTTTTTATAATTAAGGCGATATTTGACTTTAACTAAACTAACTAAGATAATCCGTTGTTTTTAATAATTTCTAAGGTATTCGGAATTCAATTTTTATTCGACGGAATCTGTATGATTATTCAAATTGCACAACTTTACCAATATAAAGAAATATCTATATTTAATAATAAGGAAGCTACCTACGGTAGCCTAGTCAACCTGGGACACTCTGTATATCGAAAAACGAATTAGATGAAAATGTTCGTCGAAATGCGGAATCAGACACGAAATTTGGACCTATTTTTGTACTATTTTTTCAAGTGATTTTTTTGTATGTTTGAAGTTTAAATTATTTGATAGTTTTCACGCATCAGAAGTCGGTTACCAAATTACGGGATACAAAATCTGTTAATGGCGAAACAAAAATTGTAAAAACCCATTTTAAAAAATTTCATAAAAACCGAGCAAAGATTTTTGTTTAAACTGATAGAAGACGATAAATTCTACGAAGTGCTTACAATTTTCTGCAAAACAACATAGAAACTTTTGAATATTTAGAGTGTTTACACAAGAACGTGCGATAATATCTTTATAAGATTTGAACCGTATATAGATTTAATAGCTCTTCAGAGGAAGATAATTAAAATTTCAAGGAAAAGTAATCTTACTCTATATGAACATATGACATGAGTTTGAATTTTGAAGGTATGTATGCTAATCTGTTCTCATTGCATCTTTGTGGGAAACATTAAATAAGTTTCCTTATTATTGCAATATCTGTTTTTATCATTGTGTTATATTTGATTGTACGAGTGTGCGCGTTCATCATTTTATGATTATTACGAAAAATAATTAAAATTTAGATAAAGGCTAACACTGTGTTTGAAATACTTAAGCCATACAGTTTGTAGCAGTTACTACAACTTAATAATTATCATGGTATAGTTTAGTTATAAAAGCTTTTTTTCTTAGAACACGAAATATATACTTACATTAGGGATTATAGGAGTTTTTCGCACGCTGTATTAAGTAAGTCGAATTTTTGCTGGAATAATCTGGATGTGGACTTCTTTGTTACAGGTTTATTGTATTGAAAAGTATTGTAGTAATATATATGCCTTGCGTATGGTAGTATGATTTGTTCTGGTGGGGTCTATGCTATCACTACTTGGTTTTTGATACCAAGTGCTACTGTTAATAAGAAAAAGAGGAAGGCTCTGTATCTCGTATATAGGTGGTATTTTTTTTAATAATTCTCACCAAAGAGTCAAGTTCTTTGTATTAGTTGTGGGTTGCTTTTCTGTTATTTAATAGAATCAAATTTTTTTTAGAAATGAATATATTAGCAGCATATATGCAATCTCTGCAAAAATGGATTTGACATTGAGTGCAAATTAATTCCGAGATGTATCAAGCTAATTCGCGAACAAAAACAATCCTTCGTTATTTTCTAATTTTATGTTTTGTATGAGAATATAGTTTGGGCTTTGTAATAAAGATTTACCTGTTTTGTTTACAAAGGAAATATCCCCTATCTTTTTGGTAAAATGTGGGTGATAGTTCTCAGTACGTTAATTAAAATTGGTATTCAAATATTATTTATTTTTCGCATCGTATTCAAGTTTGTAAATTGATCTCAATATAATTTCCACAATTAAATCTATACCGTTTATTTAAAATTTTTTAGGTCGCATAATTGCACCAATGAAAGCTCTAGAGCAATATAAGAATATATTTTCGATATACTAGTGGTTCTAATTTTAATTGAATTTGCAAACTACAAATAGATTCTATACGAGTTTAGGTAAGGAGGAAGGAGTTGCAAGATTTTACTATTTATAATATTGCCAGTGCGGCTTCCAAAGATAAGATAGGTTTATTTCTTCGAATAGAATGGGGTAGAATCTCCAAATTGTACAGGGCGTCGCTTAAAAAAAATTCTTTCTTACCTCTCTGACTGGTCCTGTTTTTATACTTCCATGCAAGTTCTTTACTTATTTTAAGATGATAACAAATAAGAAGCTTTGGCTGTAGCCCACGAATTCAGTTAGTCCTTAATTAATACTTTAGCTAAACTAGTTTATTAGAATTTTTTACATTGTCCGTATAAAAATAAGTTTGTGTTTGATAAATAGTATAAAATGTTTTTAGATGGCAACAGTGATGACTGGCGTCAAATATTCGACGTCAACGTCATAGGTCTGTGCATCTGCACCAGAGAGGCTGTACGGGTCATGAAGGAGCACGACATAGCTGGGCATATAATCCACATTAACGGTATTGTCGGACATTACGTAATACCTCTTCCTGAACCAGTCCTGAACGTTTATCCTGCTTCTAAATATGCAGTTACGGCCTTAACTGAAACTTTGTGACAGGAGCTGAGGCATTTTAAGAGCAAAGTTAAAATTACCGTAAGGAAATTGTCGGAAAAAAGCAGTACTTCAACTGTCGTTTTTTTTTATTATTTTGTAGAGCATCAGTCCAGGAATTGTAGGAACGGACTTCAAGGATAACTTTCCCGGGGATATTCGGAACGCACTGGGCACAATGCCCTCCTTAAAATCCGATGATGTTGCTGAAGCTGTGGTTTATGTCTTGTCGACACAGCCGCATGTTCAGGTTAGTTATACAGGATGACAAACAAGTAAACTGCTGAATGTACCGAAACAATAGATTTTGAAAAACTCATATCAATGGACTCCAATTTTAAGGACAATATAACCTTTCTGCAGTAGCGTATCCTAGTAAAAAGAATAAGACTTTTCGAAATTTGTTACGCAACAAACTAGGAAGAAGGGACTTTGTCATCGCCGTTGTATCTTTGATTGTTATGCTTGAGAAATCAGGAAACAACTCTGATTTGAAATTTGGCAGGCGACCTTTAACAAGGTTCACTGCTTCGTGAAATTTCAGGCCTCACAGAGCGTTGATAGCTTTAATGGACGTAGGGTACTTGTGACTCAAAAATCTTACTCGCGTAAGTCGCCAGTGACCTTCCTGAAGACTGTCGTGTTTAAAAATCTCTAGAATTACATAATATCCGCCATTCAAGTCACATCAAAATGTTTTAAATTTTAAAATATATTATTTAAATAATCTTGGTAGACCCTCAAAGACAGAGGGAAGGCAGGTTACTTCTTGATCGCCCAGAACAGAATAGATATGGCAATGAAAGGAAGGCGTTGTTTATTGTTGCAATATAGAGATTCATAATATTTTCACAAATATTCGTTTTTTAGGTTCACGAATTGATAATCCGACCTCTAGGGGAGCCTTTTTAGACCGATATCTTAACAACGAATATCTGTAATAATAAGTATTCTAATATGTAACTATAAAGGTAGGCGCATACTATTCGCATCGCACGGAACGGACGGAACGGACGGATCGCATTTTATTTGGCTACATCGCATACTATTTGCAAAAAGTCGAGACGAAACGGATTTTATTTTGTTGTAACGCTTACTATTTAGCTACGCAGTCCCGTTATTACAGCCGCAGTTTTCACCTAGAAACGAAATGAATTCAGAAGAAGAATTGTTTATAATTCATTATTTTTGCAATTTCTTCCCATATATTTTGCCTTCTTTGCAAAACAGAATATTGCGGATGTTTTAAATTGTACAATTCTTCATAATGTTGTATCACAGAAATTAGGGTAGCATCATCCATTTTTGCTTTCGTTATTACCAACTTATTAATCTAGTGGTTTAATTACTCAGATATTCAACTGCTTATAAACTGTATCAACATTTCAGTCAAACTTCCAGCGCTTTACGTTTTGCAAGTTCATACAGGTGATGACGTCATCAACACACACCGCATCTCACGGATTTGATGGTGTTTCGACGATGTGATTCCGCAATTCCGTTTATCCGATGCGGATAATATGCGATACTCAATAGTATTACATATGATAGCAAACAAAAATGCGATCCGTCCGTTCCGTCCGTTCCGTGCGATGCGAATAGTATGCGCCTACCTTAAGAATTGTATGTTATATACTTATAAATTATAAATATAATTAATGTTAAATAAACTGTTAAGTAGTTGATTGTATATTATCTTTCACTACTATGAGTGCAAGTATTGCCTGGCAATTTTCACGCTGGCACTGTCAAGAAAAACGGTGTGTATAGACTTTATAATTGTGCAATATTAAATATGTATATAAAAAATTGAGGAATTTTGTACAAGCCATTTTTGTGCGAAAAATATAATTTCCTCTACTTTGTATACAACACACCTTTTACTCAAACGTTATCTTGTAACAGTAACACCCTAATGTCTGTAGGTTAACTTTATGCAAAGAAAACAAAATCATAGTGCATTAGTAGCTAACAAACTATAAATTGATATAGCTCACCGGTGAGGTAAAAAGCGTAACGCGGTATGTCATCGGTAATCTACGCAGTTCGCTTACATAACACGTAGGTCATCGGCGACCCACCTGGAACTGAACGTGTTACAAAAACCTCTAGAACCGCGTATATTTGACTTTCATGCCATATAAAATTTTTGAGCTAATTTTGTCATCCGATCTAGTAGAAAGAAAGTACTTGTGTCTTGTTTATTGCTGTTATATAACGTTGTGCAACAACGGCACCTATTTAAATCAATAAACAGAAACATTTAATTTTATCCACATTTGTATTCCAGCCCCATACGTTGGGTGCCAAATTTAGTAGCTGTGATAAACCGCTTTTAATTATTAAATAAATACGTTTTCTGTTGATCCCCAAACTTTTTAAATTACTAAGGTAGGTGAATACCTTAGATCATACACATGTACATGGATGTGACAACAGATTGTAAAGTGTGTTGTTCCTTCTCTTCCTGATACAAATAAATCATATCTACCTATCTTTCTCTGTACCAGTAAATATGTTTGTTTTTTGGCGTGGTTTACATATTAAAGGGTCAAATAGGTAGAGAAACAATCTTCGCCAAATATAAAAGTGTATTTAGATCAAACTTCGACAGGAAATAGAAGTTAATGTCACAATTTTAATATTACGTTTCGCCACATGAAATTGGGCTTCTTCAGAAAATACTGTATATGAAATAAAACAAAAAAGACAAAGTTAGATTAAGGAACGCATCATTCTTTTGCAAACACTTACCATTAATA
>JABXWE010061978.1:0-11780 GCA_014611495.1 Limonius californicus
TTTAATGTTGCACGTATCTGCCGATAAGTGACTGAGTGCCACTTGATTATGTAAAGATTAATATTGAGTTGACGCTCTAGTTGCTCTTCTGGAAGTACTGTTAAAAATGATAAATTTCGTAAATACTACATTTGACAACAGTGCAAGGCCATGGTATTGTGATGAAAAGTAGAAACTTTGTTTTTCGACATTTGTCAAAATGCTTCATGTAATGTTGGCCTACTAATTAAATTCTCCATAAATGCAAAGACATCGTCAACGTTGCCAAGTATAATATTCTTTAAGTGTCTCGTGTGAGGAAACTAAGCACTATAGGAAGTTCGTGTTAGTGTTTTTGAGGACTGCATTTCTTACAGAAGAGTGCTACCTGAAGCTTTTAAGGTATTTAAAGGACACCCTGTATATTCATAACATAATAAGTATTTCTCCTAATTATGCTTTCGAGTTTCATGTTAAATGCATTTTACTGATAGCCATTAGAAAATGGGTATAACTGATTATCGATTTTAGAAAAGTACTTACCCTAATTGTTTTCTATGGAGTTCTAAGTACCTAATTAAGAGATAAGTTGTCATTAAAATCAAATATTTAAAAGTAATTTTTGGAAACCATACCAACATGTAGCTAAACAGCTAAAACTAAAACAAGAAATAATTATTTTCTTGGGTGATGCAGAACTTTTTCACACCACTGTAGGTAGAATATTCCTATTGATTAGAAACTTAATTACATCCGTTATAGCTACGTACTACCATTTACGAAATATTCCACATTGGCATAATAAGCTTAGTTAATACACTAGTTCTACGATTGCTTGTTTTGGTTTGGTTTCTCCCACAGTATTTGCAACACAACAATGTTTGTTTATGTTTAGCCTATGTTGCTATATTTGTATAATTTGTAAGTACAGGCGGTATGTTTTAGAACGTAACTCTACTCACTTTACGCCTCCATTGTAATTACACAATTATATTTTCTAATCTTGATGCTTTTTAATACCATTGTATAGTTTTCGAAAATAAAAAACTGCACGTATTTTGCAATAGAAACAAATTGTAGATGGCACATGAGTACTATCTTCCCATTAGTTAATGTTTTCGTAAATATATAAATATTATGATCTACCAACAGCATAAATCGATACATCATATGACATGTTCGTCTTTATAAACATGAGCAATACCGTGTGTGAGAAAGTCTATACAAACAGTGCTTTACGCCATCCTTCCTAAAAATTTGAATGTTACATTACCAGAATATAATTTGGAGGTAAATAATAAATAAACATGGATAATGACAAGTCAACAATACCGGCTCTGTTTTTGAAGTAAACAAGGTATATTTCTCTGTTCGAGCATTTTGAATGTATTATTGATGTGGCAGTAATCTTGAAAGAATTATGATTAAATTGTCATAATATTCTTCCGTTTAATACTAAAATCAGATATCCTGGTCGGTTCATTTCTGTGAAATATATTGCAACTGTAATACAATTTTTGAAATTAGGTAGGGATGGTTATGTAACTAATGATATATGATTGAGATCCAAGTTTTTATTTGGTAACTTAAAAAAAGTAATATTGTAACAACTATTTCCAAATAATAGCTTAACAGATTTCATTCAACTAGCTGTCTGTGTGTTTACTAGTTTTGAAAGGCTGATTGTTTGTTATGCCCTATATTTTGCTAGTGCTATTAATCTTAATGTGGCGTAATTTTTTTTGTGTAACTGGTGATGATAACAGTGATACTATTGTTGTCCTAAAATTTAGTGCAAACGGTATCTTTTAATTGAATTTGTCATATAGTTGCCTATTTCATTACTATCGTAATTTTATTAACATCTGAATATTTCAATATGTACTTTCATTATGTTCTCGTACTTTGTAAATATGCATAACTACTAACCAATGACATTAATATGTTTATTGTTTCTGAGTACCATCCGGATCAGGTGGTGTTTCTTCCGTGAATATGGATTTCGTGATACGGGGGGTTAAATAACGTAATAAACTTTATCAACTGAATTTCAATGTTTTCGCCTTCTGTAGTTTAAAACTTTAAAAAAATTAATTTTAAATTGTTCCTCGTTTTTCATAAAGCCGGTAATAGCTGGTGCCTCACTTTCGAGTGTTTAAGAATGTCTTTGTATACTGGAAATAAAAAACTAGATATTATAGTTTTCATAGAGAAAACATTGTACTACTGTGTATTAATACAATAATATTGACATTTTCTATGTTATATTTAGATACTCTCTTGATCATTACTACACCGAATAACTATTTTCATGATTTATAGTTGAACCTTTAGTAACTACTTCTAATCAAGTTATCAGATAGCAAAGATGTAAAAGTCTTATTTTCCTCCTGTATTTTAATAATTTATTTAGCCTAGTTAATAAAAGTTCTGGCCTACTATTATCACGACGAGTACATTATGCGCCGGTATTTAATGTTCTTTAAACATGAAGATTTCGTGAAGTTTACAACTTTTATAATTAACTTCGCGTACTGCGCTCAAAAGGAATGAAAATTATAACATGAATAAAATTTTATTTAAGAGAAGGCAACATTAATGAGCAAAACTGACATAATGTTTCTGTGTTTAACGTCGAGGGAAAGGAAGTTGTTGAAATTGACAATAATAACACTAGCATATATACAGGGTGTACCTGAAATACCGTAAAAGATACTACAATGCGTTTATCGGCTAAATAATGAGCAATTAAAGCCTAATATCTTGTGCTCTATCTTATATAAGTAGTTGTAGTACTATTCGTATCTGAAAAGGTTTATTAAACTTGACCATATTGTTCAAACCGTTTCCTCTATTAATCGTTAGTGTTAGAAACATGCTTCTTTGGAAATGCATTCCTAAACGTTACCTAAATGCACATGAATAAAAATGTACAAACAGCGAATCACTAATGTTTATCGGATCTTTTATAAGTATTCCAAATGACTACGTTTATTCGCTAATCAATGCGAAATAGCCTTTCGAAACTAAGTTAATGTAATTTTAATTGATTGGATTCAATTACAGGATATGACCTTGTTGTTAAAAACCAAATGCAGTAATGCATCTTAAAACTGAAGAAATCATATTTATAAACTTAAGCCCAGTATTACTTAAATGAGTTACACAAAACTTACAGTTAAGTCGTGAATACGACTACAATAATGAATGCTTCAATTCATGAACCTTCAGGTAACCTTAGCTTAAATACACTATCACCGGATGGTGGCTAAACTAAACCAATGGCGGTTAAGCATACACAGTACTTCGCGTAGTAAATCGAATTAAGCTTACTTCTTCATGGTATGAAGTATTTTATTACTTGTTACATTTTGGAGACTTAATTAATTCTCAGAGTTAATTACTCTTCATTCTTAATTGGTGTTCGAAAAGCTGTATCTTTTAGGTATTTCCAAAGAAAGTAATCTGCAGGAGCCGGCAATCTGGCGACCCATGCGTTCGGTCCTTCACGATAAATCCATCTTCTTGGATAATCCTCATGAAGTCTCTTGTCTGAACTCCCCAGTGTGACGAAGCTTCATTCATTTATACTATCAGTGCATGTTCTAATAAGCTACCTAAATCATTGGTTAAGATATTAACATACTCATCTGTATGTAATCGACGTAGGTAAGAAGTATTCGGATTTAAAAATGTCTAATTGTCCCATAACAACTATTGCGTACATTTTAGAGTTGAATGCAAAAATGTGTCTACTGGAGCACATTTCTGTTAATTAGAGGTTCTTGGGAACAAACCACCTACCCCGTTTTAATTTTATTTATATTTGATAGAACAATCTTAATCATTCTTATTATCACAATTATGACTGTACAGAAAACTGTTGCATTCAACAGTCTTAACAGTACACCCATAAAAGTCTATATATCTATCCTAAACTTTTCTTGATATTATTTATCATAACCATTATACAAAATACAGCATACGAACATACACATTATTATTAACCCGTAAACATTAAAAAAGACACAACATTATTTATATTTAAAATATCTTTTTAATATTATATTCAAAGCTGCATTATTTGTATCAACGTTCTAACGTTCCACGATAATATTTATAATTAAGTCATAATTTCAAATTTGCAAAGGTCTGAGCTTTAGCTAAATTAATTTCTAGTTGTCAACATGTTTATACAGTTTTGAGAGTGCACGGATAGTATGAACTTAGTAATGAATTCGAACGGTATAAAATCGTAGTTAGCAAAATTCATTCACGTGACCTTAATACGTTCGCTTAGTAAGAATCTACTGTTGCAAAACATTAAAAACATAGCAATTATACGAATTCCTCATGAAGAATGCGATATAAATAGTAAAATAGTATAAATAGCAAAACGTTTCCGACTTAGTTACGGTGCAATACTTGATAGTATGTTCAGCGGAGATCAAAAAAATAAATCAAAGAGTAATTATGAAACTAGCAGATAAAAACAAAATTGAATTAAATTTCTTTTTAGTACTTGAAGAACAATAGTAATTGGCTTTTTAAAAAATTTTAATGCTGTACAAGAGGAAGGTTGATCGATACATTTTATTGTTATCAAGCGTAAGTTATTTTAATAACGTAGAAACAACGTTCCTAATATAATATCTAAAAATTCCGTCACTTGTGCATACAATTCCTTCTACTTTTTAATATTTGTAAACGGTACGTTATTAGTTTTAGTACTATTAGCAAAAATAGGACTGCATAATTTTTCAATATTACGTGTGTGAATTTTTTAAATCATAAAAATATGTATAGTTAAGATTCCTTTGCTTTAGGCTAGTATAATACAACACAGGTACAAAATTTTCTCTGTGAGCTGTCGGGTGTGCTATACTAGTAGTACAGATACAAAGATTTTTTTAGGGATTAAGTATATCCTAAAAGACTAGGGTTAACAAATTTAACAGATCTAGATCACGATTATTCTTCTTATTTGTTGTGTACTTTGCGCTGATTAATTAATAACAGTGAAGCAATTTTACGATCAAGTTCATGTGAAGCTGTGCCAAATTAAGACGCGTTGATACTATTAGGAGACTGGAACGCAAAAATAGGGAAGGAAATGTACAATAGTGAGGTAGCAGGAAAACATACGTTGCATGAAATAACGAATAACAACGGGCAAAAATTGTGCCAGCTGGCGGCGCGGCGGTGAATAATCTGAGAATTGTTTCCACATGTTTTGAACATAAAAGAATACACCAAGAAACGTGGAAATGCCAAGAAGTACATTAGTTAATCGGATAGATCACATATTAATATATAAAAGAAAAGCTTCATCAATAAATGATTGTAGATCTTATAGGGGTGCAAATTGTGACACAGATCACTTTCTAGTAATTGCGGTACTGACGCGGAGAATAATAAGTATAAAAACAGATGTCTCGCAAATTAAGAAAAAATGGGACGTGGATAAGTTGAAAGACGGAAATGTGGAAGCAGGGTACATTAAAAACTTTCGCAGTTGGAAAGTAAAGAAGATGTGAATGAAGAATGGATAAATTTAAAAGTGAGAATTATAAAAACTCCAGAAGAAATGATAAGTACTGCTAGAAAAGGATAAATAAATCATTGGTACAATAATAAATGCAGAGACGCAATAAGAAGGAAGAATATAGCAAGAAGAAGGTGTCTAAACGATGACACAGTAGAGAACAGATTACAGTATGAAGAAATGAGAAGAGTAGCAAGAAAGACATACAGAAGAGAGAAAACAGCCGAAAT
Organism: Limonius californicus; assembly: GCA_014611495.1. Taxonomy (NCBI): domain Eukaryota; kingdom Metazoa; phylum Arthropoda; class Insecta; order Coleoptera; family Elateridae; genus Limonius; species Limonius californicus. The sequence continues at coordinate 5,755 of JABXWE010061978.1, forward strand.
GGAAAAAAGATATGTGAAATAGAAAAAAAAAACAGAACAAGGAAATTTTACAACGATATTATGGCGACCAGAAAGAAATACCAATGTAATATCACAACATACGAAGATAAAGACAGAAAAATAACGTGTCAGGAAAATAAAATACGAGATAGATGGAGAGATCACTGCGAAAAGTTACTAAGTGGACCAGAGCTGCAGGATCAGATACACTCTATCTGATGGAGTATATCAAGTACACAACGGCGGAACCTGTGGTGAAGAACCGTCATTTAAAGAAGTAAAGGATGTAATAAAAAAAATTGAAAGACAAGAAAGCCCCGGGAGGTGATGGCATTATGGCGGAGCAAATCAAGAACGGTGGAAGTAGTTTGTGTAAAAGAACCCTAGAGCTGATAAAGAAAATATGGAGAGAAGAAAAAATGCCTAAGGAACGTCAGGTAGGAGCAAACACCTATATTTGAAAAAGGCGATAGGGAAGTGTGTGAAAATTACCGCGAAATTATGTTATTAAATGTTATATATAAAATGTTACGAATCCTAATACACAACAGGGTAGCAAAGTATAGTGAAGAGATTTTAGGCGATTACCAGAATGGATTTAGCAAGGAGTTATCAACAGTCAGTAGCATACTTCAAGTAAGGCAAATCTACAGAAAATATCAAGAATTTAATATATGCATACATAATTTGTTGATTGACTTTAAACAAGCTTTTGACTTAATAAATAGGCAAAAAATGCTACAGGGGATCATAGAACTTGGAATACCCTTAAAGTTAGTACGCCTCATACAAATAACACTTCAAGGCTCTAAAGCGTGAAAAGTGAATGAAAAGAAAATGGCGTAAGGCAAGGGGATACATTATCAGCGGTTTTATTTAACTGTGCCCTAGAAACAGTGATAATAAAACTAAATGTGGCAGCATGCATAATGCAAAAACTGTACAATACAATGCGTCTACTGACGGTATAGTAATCATTAGTAGAAGTAAAACTGAAATATTGGAGGTGTTTAATAAATTGGAGATATATGCCAAAGAAGTAGGGATAGTAGTATATGAGGCTAAAACGAAGTATATAAGACCAAGCAATGACACAAACATATAGCTTAGTGTAATCAATATAGGTAAATACCAATTCCAGGAAGTGTGTAGCTTCATAAACCTAGGAGTAGAATTATACAGCAAGAACAGCGTTAATGAAGAAACACAGAGAAGGATAAGAGCGAGAATGAGATGCTTTTATGGACATAGTGAGCTAATGAGAACGAATTTATTATACAGAGTGCGCAAATTAAAAATATACAAGAGCATAATTCGACCTGTCGTTACGTATGCATGCGAAACATGGGCTACAACAGAAAGAAGCGAAGAAGAATTAATTAATAAGGAGGAGGATTTTTGGAGCAACGAAGAATGAAGATACAGATTAAAAATGAACCACGAACTAAATAAGTTAATAAAGTCAGCAGATATAGTAAGGTACATTAAATCACAAAGATTAAGGTTTAGGACATGTGGAGAGATCAAGCGAAAAAGGAAGAATAAAAATATTGTCGAAGTGGTGGCCACAAGGACTGAGGAGAGGTAGACGGCAAAGGAGATGGTGCGAGTGTGTGGAAAGTGACTTAAACGTGATGAAGATTAAAAACTTGAGAAAACGGTTAATGAACAAAATGGAGTGGCAGAAGATTGTCGAAGAAGCTTAGACCCACCAAGGGTTGTGAAGCTAACCGAAATTACAGCAATTCACAATTTTTATTTTAACCTATGATTAATTGGATAAATAGCTTTCAGTATGACCATAATTAAGAAAGTTTTTTTTCTTTTTCTTCTCTCTCTGTCTTTATCAATATTATTTTATTATTATTCCGCGTTTCTCTAAATATCCATAAAAACTTAAATTGATATTGAAACCCCGATTTGAATAAAAATATTCCTACGTAAAAATACTGCAGTTGTTATTAAAACCTACTACCTTTCTCTTTTACCGAGTCGCTAATACTACACATTGTTACTAATTTCTAGTAACTCACAACTGTAAACAGTGTTCTCAATTCTATACTGTTACCTGCACACCTTCTGCTTGACACTCATAAACACAGTACTTTAGTAATTTGGTTAGGATAACAGCTAAGTTTGAACAATTTGTAGCATGTTACGCCAACTTTACTGTTTATTGTAAATTATTACATTTATCAATGGTATTTCCAATTTTATTCTACTGTGTAATAAGCCCTTGTCATGCAAGGAGCAGTTGCAGTTACTAATACAATTAATGCTTTTAAATGAAATTAAGTTGAAAGTTACTAAAAAACACTGCAGTTATAAAGGAACGTACAGTACAGTAATAATTACTTCTATTCTCCGCGAAAGCGGAAAGTTTTATGAACTACATTGGTTGAAAGAACGCGGCGGGTTTTTAGATAATCAAATTGCTCTATTATTAAGTGGTTTTGCATATATTTTAAGGTTTGCAATACATATAATTATCAAAGATTTAATCTATAAAATTAAGCAAAGCGTATAAATAGGATAATTTAACCACAGTTCTCTTTTCACACTATTTGAATTACACATACAAGGGGGTTCTTTTGTAATTACCTTGCACTAACATCTCGAGATTAAAAAAAAATTATATGTAAGCAGTTGTTGGTTTCTTCTAACTGAAAATTTCTTGTTTATAGTCGAAGGGCATTTTTCCCAATATCGAGAAAGTGTTAATGTGGATATTTTTGATTCATAGCATTATATTTAAATTTGAAATAGAGCGTATTCCACGAAAGAGTACAAATCTGCCATTCCAAAAATAGGTAACCCAAAATACATATCACAAGATACTGTGGTATCTAAATTTTTATTAATGTATTATAAATCGAAGATGTCTGCTTTATATGTTTAAAAGTATCTCCGATTAACAATATTATCAAAAATAAAATTGAATCGCAGTACCTTGTGATATGTATTTTGGGTTGCCTATTTTTTTGAATCATAAGCTTGTGCTCTCTCATGAATCATCTGAAAAAGTTATTGCTTATGCATTAGCCCTTCTGAGCATTTGTGAGAGCAGATGATATATTCATTTTATACGCTGATACTTAATCTAATATACTGCACTAAGAAAATTGTTGTTACATATTGTACATGTTATTGTACAATTTTATTTATATTTGTTTGTTGAAGTCTGTATATAAATGCATGTTCATATTTTCTATAAGATAAGGTATGATTAGTTACTTTCTTCGCCCCCCCCCCTCCCGCCCACTCCGATGATTATGTCTCCCAGTGTCCGTGATAAATTATGCTGATAATACAATCGCCCTAGTAAGAACGGAAGAAGTTTTTAGCTACCTAATCTTGAAAAATCTTTGAAAATTTTCTTTCGTTATTGCTGCATTATGTCTTATGCGTTTTAGAGGTGGTTTGGTTTAAAAGGTTGCTAATTTTTCTGCAAATATTATAACATTAAGTTGTTTGACTTTTACGATTTTCAGTGTTTTTCAGAAATACATACACTGAAATTAACACTATTCAAATAATAGAGAACCAGACAAATGCGCTATAATTTCACTTTTTAAAACAATGCAATGAATAACAAATTTAATACAATTACGAATTAAAATAAGCAATTTCTTAAGTACTGTTAAATATTTAATTCAAACTAATAGAACGGAGTAAATACCAGATTTTTGTTCGGAACACATACTTTCCTTACAGAAACACATGCAATTCTGAGTACTATATCTTAATTATAATAATTTTAAGTCTTTCATTTAGAACAGATTTCATATAAATTAGTTAAATCAATTCCAATACCAGGGAAAAATTCCGTTAACACGATTTTTCCATAATTTCTCTATGGATGTTTAACAATGTTGGAAAAGTTACTTGCAAATAGCTAGCTACTCAACAAGGTATTCAGTAAAATTTTGTTAGTTAACTTCTATCAAAGTAACTACTGCAGCTTCCTTAAACCAAAATTTAATTGACGTTTAGCATCAGCAGTAAACTATTTTGTATACTACTACTACACCGGTATCCATGATTGCAATAACCCAACAACAAAAACGAATCTAGCACGCGAATTTCCACAATTAATTTATGATAAACTTTACTACTTTAGCAATTGCTCAAATTAAACAGATAAAGATATCAATGCAGGATATACTGGATTGAATTTCATTATAGACTCTCCTTCTCCTTCTCTTACCTATTTATTTGGCCTCACTACTTCTAGGAACGTTTTAAGCATACCGCTATCTTTAACCATAATACTTTGCATCAGTGGTTAGGTAGCTTAAGGGAAATTACAGTTCAACTTTTAAAGATAGCACTTTTTATAAATGATTTTGAATCTCCATTAAAAATTTTTAACTAAATATGTTTTTGGCATTTTATTGAAAAGATAACTAGAAAGTAGGTTTTCGATTTTCCATTACAGCTACTCACTACTATTATTGTATATTTTTGTTTCAACATGAAAAAGTAGCTAACTACAGCAACATGCTACAAATGCTGTGCTACTTCTCAACTCTGCACTTACTTAGTAATTGCCTTTTTCAATTTTTCCGGGTACTCTGCGTTAAGGTTTCGTAATTTTACAAAGAGCGTAAAAGGGTTCGGTGATCAAATTAAATTGGAAAACGCTGCTCAAGTCACATTTACAGTTACTGTATTAAACTGGAAGACTCCTAAGGTTACTGTGGTTATGAAATATATCTGTCAACTGGATGTTCGTTAAATATGTTCATTATAAGTGTAGCAAATAAATAAAAACGTATTAAAGCCAATTGTAAAATGTGCAGAGTCCTATTTTCTAGAAAAAATGGAAACTATGTGTATAAGTCTCTCTTTTTTAAGCACCTACTGAGAAATAAATTGCTTTCAATTTATGCACACTTTAAAAACGCTTATGTAATATAAAAGTCGCTCTACTAAAAAATCAATTTCTAATTTTACTTTAAAATAACTGATTATGCATTAAAGCAGCTGAATCCTCCAAATTTGCAAATCTCTTATTTCCTTGTAACAAGCCTCGGATTTATTTCAATCGGTGGTTTCTAGCTCCAGCCTTCAGACTAGTTGCTATAGTAACCCCGATCTTGTACCGTCGGTGATGACGTCACAGTCAATCAGATGGAATTGCAGTACAATAAAATCAGGATAATGAAAGTATACGATCATGAAATGGTTGCTGTTTACGATGATTTTTTTAAAGGTACTTTTTACTCTTGGTTTCATCACATTTATTAGTCTGTTACGATCAGTTTCCGTATAATAGGGTTCCAAATAGTGATCTGTGTAAGCTATTAAAAGCATTTTGATTATGTTAGATCGAAAATGGGAAAATGTATACAAAAAATAAACGCGTAGGTTGATGGGAGAATATATTAAATCTTACAAAAAGTGAAATGTAAATATATTGAAGTTATGAACAGCGGTATATTTAATTAAAAAAAAGAGTTTAATGAAACATGGGTCTGTAAATATTTAAATTAGGCCAGCTTATATATGTCCAGCGAGTTATATCCCACGAGTAAGAATCCTATCAGTCATGAGTGAAACCTCAGCTTCCTCGGTAGTTTGATAAGATTAGAATATACAAAGTGATTTTTTAAAAAGTCAATTGCAGTAGCCTAGGGATTGTCCCATCTATATTAAGCTTTAGAATCTGACAATATGAAAATTGTAACAGAAAGAAAGAAATCTTGACGAAAAACCTGTAATTTACTTACCTTAATAAATTAAAATCAGTTGCAACCAAATACTTGTTCATTTTCACATTTTGTTGGGCCAAAATTTTTAACTACCTGAACTGTCACACAGTTTGACATACAGGTAAATGTCATTCAAAGCTCATTACAGCTGACTGCAGACGGAATAGCTTTTTTTCTAGGCTTGCTGCAATTGACTTTTTAAAAAATCACTTTGTATAAGCTTAATTTAATTACTTTATCTTCAGTCTTGGTCTTAATTTATAGCTGTTCGAATGTATCCACTTTATAATATTGTAATTCAACTGTCTAAGC